>NQII01000374.1:618442-701700 GCA_002778355.1 Clitarchus hookeri
TTCGACATCGCTGCGGCCGGAAAAAGATCCTGAAAGAACGGGACAAACGACGACTGACGAGAATCATTAAACGTGACAGACGTGCAACCCTTTCTCAAATTGGCGCAGATTGGATTTGTGAACTGCCCTGCAGGATTCATGGTGTGAATTGCCTCCTGCATACCTTCAGACATTAGTCGAGTTCATGCCACGTCGTCTTGCGGCACTTCTGCTTGCTCGGGGGGAGGGGGGCTACACGATATTAGGCAGGTGTACCAGTTTTTTTGGCTCTTCGGTGTATATTCTTTTGTAGCATACTTACACAGCTTACTGCCCCTTTATTTTACGACTTGTATTTCGCATTGTGGCTTATTGCTTTTTTATCCGTCGCCTGGAGCAGATACTGTGTCGGGTTTATCCTGATGCTGAATGCCTTACAGAGCCAACAATAATACCCACGCGACCTCAAGTACAAAAATAAATGGAATAGTCAGTGGTGTAACCAATTTGTCAAATTATTCTATTTAAAACGCGAAGTTGTAAAACTACTTTTCATAATTTGCTTCCAACTTGATGTACACGTGCTAAAATGCAGTAGGGAGTGGGAGATGAAAGAATGTCGGAAGATGTTTTCTCGGACGTGGTTCTGGGTAGCGTGTGCCGTAATAATGGTATGCGCGGCGTAGTTCCGGCACGCGCGCGCCGGGCCTGTGGTACGGCGGAGGAGCGGCGCGGCAATGCAATACGGCAGTCAGTCGGCGTGGCGCTACGACGCGGTGCGGTCGGGTCGGGCGCTCGGCGCGGTAGTGAGAATGCGGCATCCGAACGAGACCTCGGGCTTGGACAAGAACCGAGCTGTGAGGGTGAGGTCCATCATGGCGCTGCGGCAGGTATGTCGACACTCTGCATCTGTCTACCTATACACATCACATTTATAAGCTTCTCACCGGTACTTGCATCTAATTTGCCTGCACGTATTCTAACGGGCGAAGTGACCGGTCACGCGCCCCGTACAGTTGGTATACGACGACGGAGAGAAAGTAGTGTCAGTTCTGGAATTATTAATTTTTTTTCCGGCTTTTGATGCATTTACGTGTAAAAATATTGGTATGTTTATAATACGTTTACTTTTTAATTAACTTAACAGTTTCACCTGACGGACGCATGAATAAAGTGATCAGATCCATTGCAATGTTAATTGTAGGTAGTACACGTTGTTCACAGTTTACCGTGAAGGGCACGTGCGTGTGCGCTTGTATTTCTGACAGAGCCAATTCTTTGTCCTGCTGCTTCAGCTCATTTGCAGGTCGTTCCCGAAGCAATGTTGAAGAGAGACCACCTGTGTCAGTTTTGTTGTCATCTAGCATTATCCGTGCACGGGTTTAAAATTGGTGGTCGTTGAAAGTTGTCACCGGCTTCGTGTTTAGTCTTTTATACGTAAATGTCGTGTGCTTAATATTTTTGTTGCGCGTGACACGGTATTCAGGATAACGGTTGTAAAACGCGTTTTGTCGACTTCCCGACACTGTTGATTAAAATTCGGCCACCTCCTTGCAAAAGTGTTTTTTTTAAAGCATATTAGTAGTAAGAAATTGTTATCATGCGAAATGTTATTAAATTGTGTGCCCACAAATCGTAGAGTGAATATGGGATACAGTAGAGCTTTTATGCCAACACGACTATCGTAAACGACGAGGAGTGGATAGGATTTGAGGTAAGAGCACTGTTTATAGTAAACAAGTGTGTTCATATGGTTGTATACTTCCTCTAACAAATTTGTGATGCAGTTTGATTGAATTCAAATCGGTAAAAGTACTTAATTACTATAAAAGTTCTTGTCTTTTGAAAATTAATATGTAAACAAACATATTAATTACTGTTGGCCACGCGACTTTGACAGTTGTGCTGGTTTGGGGTAGGTCAATGTTGGGTACATGTCTAGTTTAGTAACTTTACAGAAAACGGGAGGAGAAATTTAAAACTGTTAGTCACAGCAAATACAGGAATAAAATTCCTTCTAAGACATTTCCGACACAACACAGTGTCCAATTCAAACGGAAATATGTAAACGGTTCGGAAATTATAGCCATATATTCTTATATGTAGGCTTAGAGTATGCTTGACCCCTGCGGTCCTTATAGTCGTCGGAGGTGATGCTTGTTATGCATTTGGCGGATGTATCTCTTAAAAAGTTGGGTAATTACAGCCAACTATGCTTATAAGTGGGTTTAAGGCGCACTTGATGCGACGTATGGTAGGTTCTGGCATGCCTGGTGTCCTGGCGGGGATCTGAGATACAGAAGTACGCATGCTCAACAGTTCGGACAATACAGGCAACTGAAGGAATGAGAGAGTTGCGTGATGGGGCAGTGAACCAGAATATTCTTCAAACAAGATGGATGTTGCTGGCATGGAATGACAGAGCATGAAGTGGGCTATATTTTATAGGTGAGAGAGTGACCACGCTGTTGCTGATAAAAGCCGTGTAAGTGTAATTAGTGTTTTTTTTTCATACTGCTAATTGTTGCAGAAAAGTAGGTAAGATATGTTTCCCACACGCGAGTGGCGGCTACGTCGTCCCGTACCGTGCGAGCGCAGACAAGTTTGAGGTACAGCAGTGCGCCGGTGAGCGTGCTCTCTCGAATGCCTGGACAAGTTGGAGAGACAGAAGTGCGGATGTGATCGGCCACTGTTTGAACTACATCCCCCGCTGCTAGCACACCCCTGCGCAGGCGACGAGTGAACCAACACACATGCACAAAATGGCCGTGCCGATACCAACGCTCCTAGCCACGAACTGTAGAACCTCAAACACTCTGGTGATGGGCATGAAAATTAAAGATGGCTGCCTACAACAGCCGACTGGTGGCAGGCATGGGAATTAAAGATGGCTTAGCACACTCTGGTGGCGGATGCGGGAATCACAGATGGCCGCCTACTGCAGAAGACTGGCGGCAGGCCACCTACAGCAGACGATGGCGGTGATGACATCCAAAATAGAGGATACGAAAAGCATGAGAGAGAGAAAAGGACAAGAAAGAAAATAAAGGAGACTGGGAGGAATATGAGAAAACCCCCAAGCTNGCTTAGCACACTCTGGTGGCGGATGCGGGAATCACAGATGGCCGCCTACTGCAGAAGACTGGCGGCAGGCCACCTATAGCAGACGATGGCGGTGATGACATCCAAAATAGAGGATACGAAAAGCATGAGAGAGAGAAAAGGACAAGAAAGAAAATAAAGGAGACTGGGAGGAATATGAGAAAACCCCCAAGCTATAGAACGGACGAGAGAGAGACAGGAAATAATGAGAGGGCATGAGGAATAAGATGCAAGAGAGAATATAAAGTAGACCTAGAGGAATATGAGAAACCCCTCTCAAGGGATAGAACAGGCGAGAGCTAGACAGAGATGGGAGTGACAGAGCATGAAAAAAAAAACAACTTTGGAATGACAAGAGCATGATAATACTAACCATAATGTAAGAGCACGAAGAGTAGGGGTGGTATGATACAGCAGGAGAGGAAAAAGGGAAATCCAAGATGGCCACTGCTGACGAGAAGTGACAGCAGGTGGTTTCGGCGTGACGTCATCCAAAATGGCTGCTGTGGCTCTGCAGCCAGCAGTCAGATGCGCTAGAATATACTATTTATAACTACTTTCGACAAAGTTGTTTATTTAATTGTAAACATTGAGGAATGTGGNATGGCCACTGCTGACGAGAAGTGACAGCAGGTGGTTTCGGCGTGACGTCATCCAAAATGGCTGCTGTGGCTCTGCATCCAGCAGTCAGATGCGCTAGAATATACTATTTATAACTACTTTCGACAAAGTTGTTTATTTAATTGTAAACATTGAGGAATGTGGTTATGCTACAGAAACGAAGAGATGTCGCGACTGTGATTATAGAGACGATGCATAAACACTGCGGAAGAATCAAATCTTCGAGATTCTGTTTCAGTGGACGTAGCGTATATAGGTTGACTTGTCCTGTATACTTGTACAGGTATGGACTCTCAAAAGATCTACTGGGCATACTTAAGTTAACTAATATATACATTTAGAGGAAAGAACAGGCGACAGTCTACTAGCAAAAAAATTTCAAATTTATCCATACCGTTACTATCGCAAATGCAAATGTTCTAATGACAACTAAACCTGCCGACTCTTTTAAATCACTCTCAATTTTCTACAAAAAAATTCACACNATACTTGTACAGGTATGGACTCTCAAAAGATCTACTGGGCATACTTAAGTTAACTAATATATACATTTAGAGGAAATAACAGGCGACAGTCTACTAGCAAAAAAATTTCAAATTTATCCATACCGTTACTATCGCAAATGCAAATGTTCTAATGACAACTAAACCTGCCGACTCTTTTAAATCACTCTCAATTTTCTACAAAAAAATTCACGCTGAATCCGCTACTGTAATCCACTTTATATATGTCAAGACACCCAAAACACCAAAACGTTATTTACCAACATGGCCAACCGATGTCAGACTCGTCCCAAAATTTTATTGGCTAGAAATAATGCATGATCTATTACGCACAAGGTTTGTGATCGAGTGAACGTTCTACTGTTGTGTGCTATGATGTGTTTTGTGTGTGTGAAGACACCATTAAACGCGCAGTGGCAGAGGTATTGTTCCCACCAGATGGGCGCATGGTGTTGGCTGTGGAAATCTGCGACGTCATTCAAGATAACGTTCAGGTACATTTTCCTGTTGACGGCAGGCAGTATATACCAGCAAGTGTTTTTTAATAGGGGCAGCATGGCGCCGATTGTGTGCGCCAGTACTCGCCACGCAACAATAGATGGTTGTGGGTGGGAAGGGGGGCTCAGTTCGTCCGCGTGTCGGCAACGCCATTACTTCCTGCAAATCCGCCCGCGCCTTCAGAGTTTTACTCGGACAATAAAATACAGTGGAGCGAGTGAGGAGATTTGGATGGCTTTTAACATCGAGAGCCGAAAATACAATGGAAGAGTACATTTGTCGGTATTCCTTTTCTTGTCCTACTTGCGAAGTCACAAATAACGCATACGAATTTCGCGCAGGCTTTCGCGACCACGTTGTGGTTGTGGTTGTACTTTATTTCGGTTTCAGCTATGTCGAGTCGTGGGTTTTGAAAAGACCCGAGTACCGGCCAATGACTTGGATTATAAAGTATATACAAGGTATTTTTGGATAACATGTCGAAATTAAAACCACAGCGTCTACGGGCAAACAGAAACAATAACTCATAGTAACAGAATGTTTGGAACGGTCATCTAGTATTTTTAAATTTAAGGTGAAGGTAGGAAAAGCAACGCGGGGAGTCCGCAGCTTCACGTAGTTGTATGCACGAAGGCGAACGGAACTGGCGCGCCATGCAGAGCGCGCCTGCGCATAGGACACCACAAATGGCGTTTTAACAGTTGGTTAGTAAAGGCTGCCAGGAGTGTTTGCATTTTATTTCAAACAACACACAAACAGCAGTATTCTCGATGTATGTTGATCACGTATTTTCATGGCGGTGTATGTACAGACGGTCGCTACATGACGCGCCTGTTCCGTTCGCCTTCGTGTTATGTAGCTCGCAGATATGTGAAGTTGCGGAATCCCGGCGCTGTTTTCCCTAACTTCAACTTAAATTTTAAAAAAATTACTAGATGACCGTTCCAAGCATTGTTACTAGGATCTATTGTTTCTATTTCCCCATAGATGCACCTTTTAATAGGCATCGGCCACCAGGAGGGGAAGTTTGGTGAGGAAAGCGCCGGTTGCCCATAGATGCTGTAGTTTTAATCTCGACATGTTATTCAATAACACCTTGTATACATGTGTCTTGCAATTACAGGATTTTACCCGATATCATCCATACAAACCCGCCACGTTTTGCAGTTATATGCCTGTCAATTTAAGTAACTATTGGATATTTTCTTGATCTCATATTTGAAACAGACTTGTCTCAAGAAGTCGCAATTTAGCAACAGAAGAGACGTATACTTGGAAAATCACGTAGCGACCAGATTGACGGTGNATTGGATATTTTCTTGATCTCATATTTGAAACAGACTTGTCTCAAGAAGTCGCAATTTAGCAACAGAAGAGACGTAGCGACCAGATTGACGGCGCTACTTCTCTCCCTTCTATTCTGTCAGCTAGGAGGAGATAGGAAGAGGTACATTTACCTTCAATAAACAGGGAACACTGATTTCAATGAGACGTCGTTGCGACTAAACTTCAATATCGGAGGTCGCAGGCTAACATATAATACAACTGGGCGAGGGCCGAGAAGAGATTTTTATTTGTGAAACAAATAGTTGAACTGTTAACCGACGGCATTATATTTTCCTAGTATTGAAGGCTTTGTTCTTGGAAAATGAAGTTCCGGAAGCACTGCTTATCAATAGTCGTGTTGCTTTATCGACATGGTTGGTTCGTTCAGTTAGCATTTTCCTGTATGTTGTTGTCAAGTGACATAAGTAACTCAGTTTTCCGCCTTCAAAAATAATTTTACAAAAATCCACCACTCATATTAAACTACAGTTTATAAAATGAAGTATTGTAACTTATTTGCATTTATTTTTTTATAGTGTTTCCATATTGGGCTCTACGATTTCTCAATGCTGCTGGTCGCCAAGAAATTCATTAATTTATATTTNTTTTATAGTGTTTCCATATTGGGCTCTACGATTTCTCAATGCTGCTGGTCGCCAAGAAATTCATTAATTTATATTTTTGCGAAATACTGTTTAACTTGTAGACATTACTTCCAAGTACTATTTGCTCGCATAAAAAATGTTGGACCGCATAATCTTTTGCATAATGACGTGTGAAAAATCACACTTAAAATGTTTTTCAGGCGTAAAAATTAGATAAAATAACTCGCCGAAATGAGTTGAAACAAGATAACACGAGTTACCTTCATGAAATCTTTCAAATCACACTCAAAATGTTTTCGTAATTTTTGAAAATTGCTTAAAATAAGGAAACTTTTGTTTTGTAGCGGTTTAAGATATTTTTCTGAAATTTTGCTAGGCATACCGTAAAATAAAAACATTATCTTTTAGTCACCCATTTTTAATTTTTTTTATATGTTTTGATTTTGTTTTATATATACGTCCTAAAAACAGTAATATTGTGATTTTGACATGCCGTAATGCAAAATATGCTATCTCAATTTTTTTATGCGAGATGGTGTACGGTGTTTTGTACAAATATAAAGTAATTAATTTCTTCGTGACCAGTAAGTACCCTTGAGCTTCGCCACATTTGTAATTTTTCCCATCACATTGTTTCAGAGAAAGCTAACTTCACCGAAACCTCGTATTCGTATGGCCGAAACCAAATACATTACTGTATTTTCCGAAACGTCATCAGCGCGGCCATGTTTGTCAGTAAAAGTTGAATAGCTCCAGTTTCCATCTGACATTTTGTATGTTGGACCAGTTTTGACATTTCTTTCTTTGACGAGCTCAGCCAGTGATAATCACGCACAACAAGAACGGTCATTCCCGACCAACGATTTGAAAGTGAAAATGAATCACAACATTGACATTCCTTCCTGTACTGGGTTGTGCGACAAGAGCTATTTATCGCTTTCAAAATTATTTTTTAAGTCGCACCAGATTCATTAAATAACAAAACACCGTGGCAAATTTTCAAATATTTTCAAGATTATTCGATTAGCATTGATGGACAAATTTGATGACCGTATTTCGTCATCAAATTTTGTTAAATGCATTTGAAGGCGAAAATTTGAGCGTGACGGGGTCTTCAGATGAAACTCTGTGTTGCCACATGTCGCCATACATGGAGATTTTTTTTAGTCATTACCGAACCACATGCACTAATCTTCTCAGCATCTTGGTTATTTTCGCAGTCTCGCCTGCGTTGTTCGTATGCAGCTCTCTGATACCACGACTGGTTCACGATTGAACATTTGAAATCCGTTAAGCCCTGTCCGAATTGCGAATGAAGTATACAAGTATGCGAGGGTACGAACGTGTGTACTTCTCTTGCCCTAGCGGCGTACATATGTCGCCATTTCAAGAAGCAGTTTTATGTTATATTATATTTTCGATAATATTATCTTATTTAAAGACTGATAGGGCAACATCACTTCTTTGCATGTATAGCATTTTGAACGAAACAGATAAATGTAACAAGGTGCATCATAAGAAAGTTATAAAGACTAAGTGCATCTGGTCATAACTTTAAAGTTAAAGCGAAATAATTAATCTGAAACAGGAAATCTCGTAAAATCAGCAAGATGATAAGAATGTTTCGTTTTTCTAGGCGATGAAAACACTGTCGATGTTTTTTACGAGGCNTCGTAAAATCAGCAAGATGATAAGAATGTTTCGTTTTTCTAGGCGATGAAAACACTGTCGATGTTTTTTACGAGGCACGCATTACAATAATTGACTCCGACAAAATCGATTGTTAAAGTCGGTAGTAAAATTCGATGTTTAATTTCTACTAATTGCGTCGCTAAAGTTTATACACATATTTATATTTATTTACACTCACTTTTCCTCGACAACTTTTTTGTTATCAATGTAATATTTAACCCAATAATTTCCAGCAGNATATTTATTTACACTCACTTTTCCTCGACAACTTTTTTGTTATCAATGTAATATTTAACCCAATAATTTCCAGCAGTTAAGTTTTTTTTCCCCAGATATTTAGGAGATATAGAGGTTAAAAAACTGATTAGTTGACTCATACCTGTTAAGGAAGCAGGCAAGTATGCTTGTCCACAATTAAGTACAGACCCAAGGGTAAGTGAAGTATGCAGCCAGGTACACGAATGCAGACCCGAATTCGGACACGGCGTTAGTTTTTTATTAGTTTATATATATCCTTCCGCCGCCTCGTATAAAAATTAGCATTTGCATAGACCACGTGAGTTGTATAGGCTGTTCACAGCTAACTGAGCACCTTTGGAAACTCTGTTTGAGATCTACTTCTCTGCCTTTTTGTATCCGTCCACCAAATAGAAAATTAACATTGTTATGTATCCAGACTTGTTATTGATGCGCTGATGAAGTAAAACCGTGAAACTATTAAGAATGTTAACATAATGCTAGTACGCTTATTCATACCGATAATATACACACATAGGAAAAAAACTAGTAAATTAAATTATTTCTGCGTCCTCAAAATATAAACATTCTTTTGATACGACGTTAAGACGTGAAACTATTTTCCGTAAGGGGCCGCGGTGGCTGAGCGGTTAGTCTGCTCGTCTCCCACCAAGGCGAACCGGGCTCAATCCCCAGTCGGGTCACCGGATTTTCGCATGTGGGAATCGTGCCGGACGATGACGCTGGTCGGCGGGTTTTCCCGGGGATCTCCCGTTTCCCCGTCCTTTGATTTCTGTGCTGCTCCATCCTCGCATCGATCACCCTCGTCGGCTCTCAAGACCTCGCAGTTAAAAGCCGCCCAAATTTCTTCACTCACTCTCGCCACTTACGTTCCGTAATCCGCTGCCAATTTTGCTGGAAAAAAGTCTGCCAGTGTGTCCGTTAAAACATACGCAGTTAAGAAAGGGCGGGGACTTTTTGAAAGGTTGTCCTGAAAAGTGTTCTACCTTGAATAGTTTATGGCAGTGACTTTAATCAAGTGACAATGAAATTGCTAGATGTATTAGTAAATGTGTTGTTACTGTAATGTACGTAAAATAAAGGAATTTCATCGGGTGGCAGCGTGAAACATTTCACAAATAAGACAGCACGAGTGGAATGGAAGTACGTGATTGGCTGCCAGCAGTGCTGCACATATGTTCACATTAAAGTGGTGCTACTGCCGTGGGAGGGGGGAGGTGTAGGGACTTTTCCGGAGGTTGATTCCAAACGCGCTTCGCTAGGTGACGCCACGTGAGCTCACCTCGACTGTGTGCTGCGTATTGTGTCATGGTGGCGTGAAGGCCCCCCCCNGCGGCGTGAGTTGCCATGGCACCGAGCCACATTCCTGTCACGCCCGGCTGGCGATGCCCAGTAACGTTATTGGGCTCCCGATAAGAGGAAGTGCGTTCCAGTACTGCCGTGTGTAGTGCGTGGCAAGTGTTCCGAGAAACTGGCGCTCTCATTCCGGTACGCCGACGCTTGCAGTCCAGGGGCCAAATTTGTGAAACTTTCGCAATTATTCCTCTGGAGGAATGACGCCATCCCGCTATCGGAATGCTTTTTTAAAGCCAATTTTTGAACACTAGATAGCGGAATTGTATACCGGAAACGGGCAAAGATGTGTCCAAATGTATCCGACAGCAAGGTAGCTGCCGGAATCGTCATTCCTCTAGAGATTTGTCGGTTAATACAACTGTGTGATGTAGGAAACTTGAAAATAGACACTCCCTTGTGGTTTAATCTAAATATAATCAATAAAGGACAGCAAAAACTGTGTGTTACCATACATCAAATTATTAAGGCGTTATGAATATCCGTGGGAAAAAAATCGTGTAAACAAATGTGGTACGTGAATACGAATGTAAAATTCAACACGAAACAAATTAAATTATAAAACCAATTTTGCAAGAAAAGCTGCTGCTGTGGGATGTAGTTGGTAGTAAAACTGGTACAGCGGTCAGACCTTTAAATTTTGATTAGGACCGCCCATCATAATGGTAGGGCGATGGAAGAGAGCCATCGCGAGTGCCTTAAACGTGCGCAGGCCGTAGAACATGGGAGCATGTCTGCAAGAACATGGGATGCGGACATTACCAAGGTCGTAAGACTTGTCTACAGTGAAACCGGGATGTGTGGTAGGAGCATACGTTCCTATTTTATTTCAGTTTGTTTTGGAAATTGTAAAATTATTTCATTAAAGGATCTGAATCACAGAAATTACAATTTTCAATTTTTCATCTACCCAGTGGTCTGAGAATCGAGTCCGTTGTGATCAAAGCTAGCCGAAGGAAACTGAAACTTATCAAATCAATTCATTTTAAATATAAAATGAACTAATGTATAAACTTTTGCGGGAAGACTAATTTGTGTTATCCAAACTTTGAATTTCTTTCGCTAAAACTCGTCTCGTAGTTTGTCGTTCTGAGGGAAAGAGATTTCTCTGAGAAAATTTTCGCTACACGCATTCCATTTATAAGCAGTATAAAAGTTATTGGAAGTCAGTGAGTAATTATGAGCATAGACATTCACAAGGATGAAGGTGTTATAATTGCTCATGTTCTCAGCATGATAATAAATATCTCCTTTTTAACCAGGATACTTGTGTGTGCTTCATGTAAATGTTGAATCTCCATATTCTTTAAATGGCATAAGTATTGCTGTCTATCATTATGCTTTGTCACAGCTCATCTTCGCCAGACAATCCAAAGAAAGGTAAATGTGCAAATACTTACCTGTAATGGAGTATTACAAGTTTGGTTGATTTATCTTTATTCTCGAGGGTTTAATGTATGTACTCCATATTGATAATTTGTTAATGAGCCTTTCCGCACACGTAATTTTGAATGGCATTGCTATTCCCAAAGAGAAATCAAAGAACACCGTATAACCAGGCTTCCCTATACAACACGTACTTAATTTCTAAAGAAATAAAACACAAATTGAAACATGCAAATCACACATCTTATAAATTCTAAAGTAAAACACAATCAGAATCCGCATTGCCTTTGTACTACACAATACGGCCATATTTAATAACGACGGCGACATTTAATAACGACGCGACGTCCGCCGTATTGATTTAACTACGAAATGGTAGTCTGCCGACTGTTTGTTAGTAGTTGGTACGTTCCGACTCAATTCTTAACAACTAGTTACGTCAAAAGATATTCCTATTAGAATACCAAACAGTTGTCTGGAGCCGATAGTTGTAAAGTAGCAATTTATTTTCCTTCGGAAGAGGAAACTTCACTTCTCCCCCCTATCCACTCNCGCCAGTTCGTTCTGTCACTTTCTGCTGTAAACGGAAATGTAACAATTCCTTGCATTGTATCAGAGTCTGTAGATATCATAAAATATTTACCTGTACACCAATTAATTATAATTTACAAGTTATAGAAGACCAACATGTCAGAAAACTTATTTATCTACGTAGTTTCATTGTAATTGTGAGGGTGTATTTGAAAGTAACTGTGCGGCGAACGTACATCGCCGCGCCGTGTCCTCGCACTGCCATCCGGTGCTATTGTCTGTCTCATGTCAGTTGGCGAGATTCTGACAGTTAGACGAAAGTAGCGTTTATGTATCCTTTCGCCAGCAGCTGGTGCCTCAAGTGGAGGCTGTATTTTTTTTATCAACACGTTGTCAGCTAATCCACCTGCCAATGTACTTAATGCTAAACAAATTTTAAGATAATTTAGACCGACATCTGTCTAAAAAAAATTAGTAGGTTATAAAAGTAAAAATATAAAACTTTGCAAAAATNAAAAATTAAACATTTGCTAACTATTTTTTAGTTTGTCCGAGACAGTGAATTTGGGTTGACATTTGCGAGACGTTATAGCTAATATATTCGAGTTGGAAATATGTGACGTGGAATAACTTTAGAATTGCTTAAAAACTATTCACNTAATATATTCGAGTTGGAAATATGTGACGTGGAATAACTTTAGAATTGCTTAAAAACTATTCACGCGTGTCCCACGTCAAGTTGCCACTCACTGACTGTCAGAATCTCGTCAACTTATATGAGACGGACCATAGAGCGTGCGTATGTGAGTAGCGTGAGACCAGGAACCACACGCCTCCCGTGAACTCACATCGTGCATGTCTAATTAATCCTTACCCCGACACATGTGTTGTGGCCCGGCTTGAAGCTGTATTGTTCTGCGGCTGTTAGTTAAATTACGTGGCTAACTGGCCAACGTACCTGCACTCACGTTTACCACGTCAACGACTCAAGTACGCTGGTATACATTCGTGGAAAACAATTCCACGCCCTGGTGTCGATTTAAAACAATCTTTAAATCCGCAACCAATGACATTTGTTGTTATAATATATCCCCGCAGAAACGTGCGATCACAGTAGTCTTCTCCACACTGCATGCTAAATTAAGGAGATTGCTCATGGGTAAGGTTTATTAAACTAGGTTGGGAACGAAACGAGATTTCTGTAAGTTTGCCAGATAGGGAAAATGAAATTGTGGTATTCTGGTATCAAGCGCCATAAAATTCTGGTATTCTCTATAAAATTCTGATAGTCTAATAAAAATAAAAAGGAGCCGCCTTTCGCCCTTCACCCTATCCCAGCAACCAGTTATTGCAATTACATTAAAGTAATTTTAAGTCCCAAATAAAATTTGCGTAATTTTGNCACCCTATCCCAGCAACCAGTTATTGCAATTACATTAAAGTAATTTTAAGTCCCAAATAAAATTTGCGTAATTTTGAAGCAACACCTAACATTTTTATTTTATTGTATGATTTTTGGATTGCTATTGGCTAGATTATATTACAGACACACACACACAACATATTCATACACGCACACACACACACACACACACATATATATGTATGTGTGTGTGTGTGTGTGTGCTTAGAGATTATTTACCAGTACTCATTTTACAAAATGAAAATTATAATTTACTTTAAATACATTTAATCAGAAACTAAAAAAATACATAAATAATTTTAAAATTTTTTTGACAGTTTTATTTAACACTATATATGGCTACAAACTACAAGTACAATATATCATAAAATACTCTTAAACAGTTGTGATACACCATTATTTTTATTTTAGTTTACAAAATAATTTAAATTAACAATTACTNATATATCATAAAATACTCTTAAACAGTTGTGATACACCATTATTTTTATTTTAGTTTACAAAATAATTTAAATTAACAATTATTTTTGCTGCATCAGTTGTGACCAACAAAATCTGGTATATATACGTACCAGAATTCTGGTACGTCTGGCAACACTGGATTTCTTATGGTATAGTTTGGCATAAGGAGAAAAATTTCCACTGCTAGGTGCGCAGTGTTCCAAAAGGCAACTTTCAATTCAAATTTTAAGCTATGTGAATTATAACAGAAATATTTTACTTGGTTACCAAGATATTTTTTATATTTGATTTATTATTATCGCAATCATTCTGTTTTTTAATGTGGAAAATAGAGAAATCTTGTTCCTTGCCGACACTAGATCTCACCTAGTGGCGAAAATTTTTGATTGTCAAACTTTTAACATTGATCTTCCCAACCTGTAGNCTGTTTTTTAATGTGGAAAATAGAGAAATCTTGTTCCTTGCCGACACTAGATCTCACCTAGTGGCGAAAATTTTTGGTTGTCAAACTTTTAACATTGATCTTCCCAACCTGTAGTAGAAGTATCCTTACTCATGGGTCATTGGAATGGGACCGGCCATTAGTAGAACACTGGCCCACGCGTATGATGACTATAGTCTATTCACGGTTTCTTTACATTTCTTGAATAAAAACGTTGAAAAATCACACCGTGCATGTTTCCTAAATATGTCGTGTATCGGAAGAGTTTTATACTTATGTTAAATGAAAAGTATCATATTTTTGGTTAAATTTAATTTTTACTGATAATTATTTCGTAAATTATAATATTTAATTTATAATTAATAGGAATAAAACCAGAGATAAAATAAGTGTGTTGGTAATGCCTAGTAACAAATAGTTCTTATGCAAGCTGATATTAGGGAAATTTGAGTGCGCACGAATGCTGTGCGCCATCCCTGACGTAATTTTCTACATTTAGTTCAGCTTAGTCTGTATAAGGCGGAGGAATATTACGGAAGTAGAAGCTTAGCAGGGCTTCAGAAAAGTCAGAAGTAACCGTGAATGGACTGCACTAGTCATTGCACTCATTGAAATGTTTATTCTTACACGCGGCATAAGCATGAACCGGCTATATATGGTTGCGACTGTAAAGCCGCGGCATTCCCAGACGTGTTCTCAGTAGAGGCAGCGCGGCGTTGTGGGCAGGAAGCGGCCCATGCGCGGGGAACCACCGCGCCAGTTGTTACGCCAGCGCCTCGCCTCGCCTCGCCTCGCCGTGACGCCGCAGCGGCCAGTCACGTCCTCCCCTCGTTCCCCTTTCGAAAGCTACATCTCTCAGCTCTGTTTACCAACACAACAGTCAGCGCTCTCCTCTCCACCTCCGCGAACATTTATCATACACTCTCGCATTCACACACCATAGTCCGTTCGCGGTTACTTCACTCTTTTCTGAGGCCCTGCTTAACTTCTACGTACACGATATTCATCCGCCTCGTGCTAACTAAGCTTAACCGAGTTAAGGTTACTCCTACTAAAGGTTGGGAAAATCAATGCTAAAAGTTAGGGAAACATTTATCTACTAGATAAACGCTAGTGTCGCATGTATCACATTTTCTCTATTTTCTACGTTAAAAAAAAAAAAACAGGATAATTGCAACAACCATAAATCAAATGTAAAATAACCCCGTAACTAAGTAAAATCTTTCTCTTTTATAATTTAACGTAGCTAAACATTTTAATTNAGCACCCTCATCGGCTCTCAAGACCTCGCTGTTAAGAGCCATCCAAATCTCTTCATTCACTCACTCGTTTTTTTTTACCTAATCTTAATGGAATTAACCTAAACGAAGTCTAGAAAATTACACCAAAGGAACAACGCGCCGCATTCGTCTGCACTCAGTTTATATTCTTTATAAGAACTATTTGTTACCAGGCATTACCAACATACCTATTTTCTTCCTATCTTGTTCATATTAATTATTATATAAATAAAGTTATCTTTAAACTATATATATATATATAAGGTTGTGTCCGTTTGTTCGGACGCGTATAACTCCCAAAGAAATAAACCAATTTTCATTCTGTTTTTTTTATAAACCTTCCTTTTGTTCCCAGGAGTGTTTATGCACTTTTTTTTTATCTGTATTACCTGCAAAGGTATTAAAATATGCAAAAAGCTCATTTTCACCATGCTTTCGCGTCAGGAAGTGCCTTTGTTGACAGCTGTCTGTTTGAACATTTCAGTTTGTTGTTCTCAATGTTTTTTACATATATATATACACACACACATATATATATATGTTTATATACACATATACTTCTTCCAATGAATTTCGCAGAAGTGAGTAGAACCAAAATCTTTTATGCCACAGCAACGCGTGTGAGGGTAAGCTAGTCAAAAATAAAAGACTTTTACGTTAACAGAAGTGTAAAACGATTGTGATTCTTGCTATATTTAGGGAACAACCAAACAAGTTATTCATGGGGTGATTTTTCAAATGTTTGTTTCAAAAAGTGTGAAGAAACCGCGAATAGCGTATAAACAGTATTCTAACCTCTAGTCCAATCCACGCCATTTTGCTAATCGTGTTGGCAGAAAAGCAGTTTCATGTTGGGACTGCTTGTGCGCAGCCAGCGAGATCGGTCTACGCTCATCTTTAGTCTATGATTGGTCGTGTGCAAATTTCTGTGGAAGGTTTCCATCAAAGTGGAAATTTTAACCAATCAGAGAGAGGGTAGTGTGTTCCTAATGGCAGTAGTTGTCATTTGAGACATTTAAGTTTATTTTGTTTTGAGAAATAGAAATATTTAAGTATGTAGTAAATACAATTAAATACGGTGAACGTGTGATTTATTCATGCTATGAATAGGTTATGTGAAAATTATGGTGAACATCTGTGTTCGACACAAGAAGTTCCAACTACCACATCAAANATGCTATGAATAGGTTATGTGAAAATTATGGTGAACATCTGTGTTCGACACAAGAAGTTCCAACTACCACATCAAAACAGTTGAGCTGCAACTGCACAAGTAAAATCAAAACAAACGTGCACGTGTTTGCTTCTTTGAAGGCAGCAAGCCTCGTGTGACAGGTTATCGTATAGAAACTTCAGCACTTGCTTGCATGCAGACTCGGACACAGCTTATGCATTGCAGAACATTGCATCGTGGCACACGGCCTTTAGCTTTCACCAGCTGAGCTTCGCCTGCCCCACTGTCGCCGCTTTCCGGCTATATTCCCAGAAGGCACTGCTTTCCTCTTCAAATCTTCCTTCCTCCCCTACTTTCACGCTAAGTAGGATTTTTCGTCTGCTGCTATCGAACTGTATTACTCTGGTCGAGTATAAACGAGTAAACGTGCTATTTAACTGTATGTAACATTTCTCTCTCTCTCTCTCTCTCTCTCTCTCTCTCTCTCTCTCTCTCTCTCCGCCGCAGCTGTACTACCTTCTGAGGAATTAGCTTGGCTCGCGTCGCGTGATAATGTGTATTTGTGTTTGCGGTGTAGAGGAACGATAGCGTGGGTGTCCGGGGGGCGAGAGTGGTGTAATGGCAGCCCAGTGAAGTGATAGCTCGTTGTTAGAGCTGCTTGCTGTGAAACAGTCGTCGAGAGGCAGGAACGAAGTGTTGTGCGGAATGTCGCAGCATCGACGAGGCGGGAAAGCCGTTTTAATTGCGAATGCCTGACGTGATGGTGCCGCTGCCTGCGTCAAGAGTAGAAGAGGACGCATGAAAGGCGGACTCCGGTTCAATACGAGTCAAGTTTGTTTTTCGGCCGATAGACACGTGCAGTCTTATACGTGCGGCGAAATAACAATTCTTCTGACGTGTTAGTTAGTCGCCTCGTAATTTGTCCTTTTCCGGAGGTAGCTCGACGACACGAAGGGCGATAAAGCTTGGTTGCAGCAAGACCATCACAACACCCAGTCACAGAGTAGGTAAACATACACAGGCGAAGTAGCCACTCACACCACAAGCTGCAGTCGTACGCGCCAACACAACATGGCGTCACTGGACAGCAACATGTCGGGACGCCAGTCGGCAACGCAGCACGCGGTAGCCAATCAAACACAAGGTCCGTTCCCAGAGCCTCGTGCAGCCAATCAGAGAATGAGTACGCTTACTTCAAAGGAACCTCTGTATGCTTATTTGCTCTGTGACGCAGTATTGTCACGAAGGCACGTATTGAAATGTTTGATGGNTGCACACAGCACCGAAGTGTATAGGTGGAGGGGAAAACCCAGTTCCGGCCGCGAACAGGCTCCAAGGCGAGTGGAAGCTTCCACCGGACCTCGGCTGTAGTAAATACTTCTCACAGCTTTGTTCTCGCACACCGAGCGAGATCAGCCTTTCCTACCGACAGCGTGAGTGAGTGTGTGCTGTCGTCATTTCCTTTGACGCGCATCGCTTCCCGGTACCTTTACAATCGCCGCGCTGTCGCCACACAACAACTGGAGGCCTCGTTAATTTAACTTGCGTTCGCACCTTTTCAAATCACTTTACACGGAATTGACGGGGGAAGTCGTCGACAGCCCGTTTTCGTAGCTAAACGAGCCTGCGTCAATTTCAAACGATTCTGCGTCTTGGGTTTAGGAAATCATTTCGAAGTCGTTCCACGTAACCGCAAAACGGAATTTCCAGATAGCAATGACTGGAAACAAACTGATAAGACTTATCTGCGAAACTTGTGCCAGCAACAACGAAATGACGGGATCACTGCTTACCGTCCAACTCGCAACCCTTCGCACCTAAACGACTACGATTTCTGAGATTTCCGAAACTCTCGCTTGTTGCGGGTATAACTTGCATTGGTTGCAANTCGCACCTAAACGACTACGATTTCTGAGATTTCCGAAACTCTCGCTTGTTGCGGGTATAACTTGCATTGGTTGCAAGAAACCATTTCGGTGTTACTCTTGACGGAGGAGCCTATTTGTATTCTGCAACTAGTAGCTTCGTCGTTTCTCAATGCCGTCATTCATTTCCATCCTATATATGACCTACCCCCTATGCATGTATACGTATATATATGTGTATATATATTTGTATATATTTGTGTGTTCGTGCGTGCGCACACGCAAGTGCCTGAGTACAAAAAAATTATGATGCGCACGGAGATGTCNTATATATTTGTGTGTTCGTGCGTGCGCACACGCAAGTGCCTGAGTACAAAAAAATTATGATGCGCACGGAGATGTCTAAATCACTATTCTTTAGAACTGCCCGTTGCTAGAATTTTGCAAAATGTTTTCCAGCTTAGAACGTAAACAGATATAGTAGCTACAGAAAAATACACGACCCACAACTTCGTAGTTTGTTCGTAGTCTTCGAGATGGAAGCGGTTGCCGCTGATAATGTAGTGGGCATACAGCTCTCTCTAGGCTACACGCTATTAAGGACGGCCCTATGCAACCCCAGACAATCCAGATTTCATCCTCTCTATATAATTTATTGAAGAAACAAACTGTCGCCAGCGTGTTTTAAAAATTTCTACGATTGAAGTTTTGCAATTAACTTATATTTTTACTTAAATGTTGTGCGAATTGTAATTTGATTGCATAAATAAAGTATGGCAGCTAGTAGAAAGTAGCCCTGGCCCGTGCAATATTGCAGCGGTGGTGTAGTGGTTAGACTACTCGCCTCCCACTACGGCGAACCGGGTTCGATTCCCGGTGGGGTCGCCCCCGGATTTTCGCTTGGGGGAATCGTGCCGGACGATGCCGCTGGTCGGCGGGGTTTCTCGGGGATCTCCCGTTTCCGGCGCTGCTCCATACACACCTCGCTTCACTCTCATCGTCTCTCAAGACCTCGATGTGAAGAGCCGCCCAAATCTCTTCACGCACTCACTGGCTCTTACGTTACCCCAGATGACTGTAGTGTGTGTGGCATAGTGTTGAGGGAGCGACGTGGGGAGTGGTGTTGCCATGTTCGCCATCAGAGCAGGGAAGGCAGTCGTTTAGAGGTGTGTGTGTGTGNGAGCGACGTGGGGAGTGGTGTTGCCATGTTCGCCATCAGAGCAGGGAAGGCAGTCGTTTAGAGGTGTGTGTGTGTGTGTTGGCTTGCAGGAGCATGGAGACCGCGACCATCCTGTATGCTCGAGAGCGGAGTACGACGAGGTGNGTGTGTGTGTGTTGGCTTGCAGGAGCATGGAGACCGCGACCATCCTGTATGCTCGAGAGCGGAGTACGACGAGGTGAGGGACCAGCTGAGAGTGGTCCAGGAGGAGAACTGCAAGCTGCAGGCCATCATCACTGATGTGAGTACAGCAGTGACTTGTCTGGTCACTCCTGCGTGTGTTTCATACACTTGAGTTGAGCTGTGAGGTGGAGATGGTGCAGCTGAAGAATGTAAGGATGGGGGAAGAGTGCCCTGAGGAAACCCACCCCGCCAACGACAGCATCAGCCATGTTTCACACATGCGAATATATGGGTAACGCCACTGGAAATTGAACCCGGTTCACCTTGGTGTGAGGCTAGTAGTATGACTACTACGCCACTGTAGCCCCTGTCCCCTGCCCCCTATGCCATAGCCATTCAGTTGATTGTTAAGTGATTTTCATAGCAATAGACTTGAACTGTACCTCCCAGGATACAACACCTTATTAAACTGTAAACTTCCTCTTGTCCTTTGCTTCTTTTCTTACACGCTGTTCACAGTTCATTAAACACTTTCGGAATCAGTTTTTGCTATCATTACTGCCACTTGCATGTATATTTTAACCAACACGCTGATTGGCACGTGCCCTGGAAAGTTGGTAACAGCAGAGGAAAAGCAGTTTAATTTTGAGTTATAGGTAAACATTCGTGAATAATGAAATTATTTCTTTTGCTTTTTGTCTTTAATGCATATAAGTATAAAGAATAAGCAAATTTGTAAAAAAATTGCTTTTCATAATAATTTTACAGTATCACTTTACCGGCTCATGAGTAAAGTTATCAGGCCCAAGGCAATGCTAATTTTATGTATAGTGGAAGTATACACAATGCCCATATTTTCGGTTATCATCTTGTATGATAAACAGGATTATACAGCAATTCCAAATCTGCTGTTCCTTCTCATTTTGATATGACTATTATAGTACACATTCTTTTTGGTTTGTCCATCCAATTAACTTTTTATAGTGACACATGTCTGTATGGTTTTTATGCAGTATGGCTCTTTTTCTTTATTTACCTCTCCTTATACTACAAAGTTGCATGATATCCACAGTAGAAACTGTTCTAATTGCGCTGGGCGGTAGGAGACGAGTAGTTTTTCTTCATCCACAATTAGAAAGATTGCCACCACTTGATGTGACACTCACCTTCTTGCTGTATCATTCCCTCTATATGAAGCCACTTGGTCCCTGGTCATTACTCTTGCCAACTGGAGCCATAAAAACAGTGTGTTAGTTTAAAATTANCTTGCCAACTGGAGCCATAAAAACAGTGTGTTAGTTTAAAATTATTTGGTTGTTGTATGACTAATGTGTATTTGCAAAATGTTTTGTCTTTGCCAGGAAGTGGAAACCATTTTTTTTTTTATGTTTCCATTTTGAATCTTTTGTTACCATAGGTGAACTTTGTATAGTAGTATAACTGCAATGGAGGGACCTCAAGTTGTGGTGCAGTTAGCATGACTTCCCTCTGGCCTCCCCCCAAATAGTTTCAACCCTGATGAGTTCCAGGTCAGAAATTTTTCATGTGAGGAACATAACAAAATGTCATACCTTTGATGGGTGTTTGAATCAAGTTTTCCACCCTTTTGCCTCTCCCCCTTAAACTGTGATCTACTATCGAAGTGTGTGTGCATGTCCTGCCTTCAAGGACGATGGTGGACTGACTATTCCTGCACTAGGGACCCCCCCACCCCCTCCACGATTTTACTTTGTGATCCTCTTTCTGCAATGGGTTATTTGAGTTAATATGGAGTAAGTTATATAATTTTTGTGATATTGTGCAACATTTATTAAGGGGCGCACTTACCTGGTGCTTGAACTGCATTGCAGTGTGTTTGAAATACACAATTTTTACTAAACTATTAAACGTGCATCTAATGTGCTGATATACAAAAAGAACTCGTACTTCAGGCAAGACCTGTTGAGTGCTTTCCAGATATCACACACATTAGAAGCACTCCAACATAGCTAAAAACTGCTTTTTTTAGAGAGCTATAATTCAAAGTACATGGGTCAGACAACTACAGAAGTACTCGTGGGCCTTGCATTGAACATTGCTTCACACTGTCCACCAATAAGATGGTAGCATGACCACTTAGAAGTCTCATTAGTACATGCAGCACTTCAAGAACACTGTATGCCAGTTCAGAGACTTGCGCATAGTGGCAACAGTGCATTTGATGCATGTGGTAAAGCTGCACTAATTGCTCTGCACTTCTCTGTCTGTCTCAGAAGGTGAAAATCGCTCCAGATAGAAGCAGACCTTAAGGTTGAAATAATTTTTTTTTAAAATTTAATTGATTAGGTGTTTTTTTTAGTGCGCCTCTGAACAGAAGCCGTAGTAGAGGTAAATTAGACATTCAGGAATTGGGAAGGTAATNCAGCACTTCAAGAACACTGTATGCCAGTTCAGAGACTTGCGCATAGTGGCAACAGTGCATTTGATGCATGTGGTAATGCCGCACTAATTGCTCTGCACTTCTCTGTCTCAGAAGGTGAAAATCGCTCCAGATAGAAGCAGACCTTAAGGTTGAAATAATTTTTTTTTTTAATTTAATTGATTAGGTGTTTTTTTTTAGTGCGCCTCTGAACAGAAGCCGTAGTAGAGGTAAATTAGACATTCAGGAATTGGGAAGGTAATTTATCAGCCAGGGCCTGTATTAAGGAACCATCCCAGCAGTTGCCTCTAATGATTTTGGAAAACCAAAGTCAGGATGGCCAGACTGGGAATCAAACCCAAGTCCTCCTGAATGCGACTCCAGTGTTTTACCACTACCACCTCGCTCAGTTAAAATTTTATTTGACCACTTTTGAACAGTAAATTGTAGTAAGAAGTGAATGTGCACAGATTACCAGACGTAGCTTCAGCATAAACAGTTTGTGTGCAGGTGACAGCGGTGAACAAGCGATGGCAGAAGTACAACAACGACAGGCAGATGTACGTGCAGGGCCTACTGGCCACCATCCAGGAGCTGCAGGACCATGTCAACACTACGGTGGGCCAGCAGGTGTTCACCTCGAAGGTGAGCCATTCTCTCGTCCTCTGTTTCCACTGTGCCCACATTTCCACTGCTCTTCCTTTGTACCCAGCCTGCTAATTCTCTTCAAACTGCCATATTGTCTCTCAACTAGATAGTGAAATGCATTGCCAGTTACTGCTCCTCATTGGCAATAACCTGCAGAAAAATCAAGTAATAATAGTCGACTTACAGCAGATGGAATCATTTATTGCTAGTGAGTAGTGAAATAAAAAAATGTAGTACCACCATCAGGTTAGCTTTGTAGTCAAGGTCAAGAAGGCATCGCTTACGTACTTCCAAGGTCTTGGGGTTCAAACCCTTGCAAGCCACAGATGTGCACAGTTTGAGGAACAGGTTAGTCACCTTCTGATTATCCTTATAGCGTAAAGCAGAGTATATTGACAGTGATGCATAATGTGCACCACACAGTCTGTTAAGTGTGGTGATTTTAAGTAAATTTTTTCAATGCAGAATTGTAGTTTTAATTAGGACACAAGAAAATATCCATTTGATAGGTTGATCAAAGTCTACTGATTCTAACAGAAATGTGTAAAGTAGTGTTCTTTAAGATTGCTTGCTGATAAAATGTCCAAAATACATTTCAGCTGCAGCAATGTGTGAGCTGTAGCGCCGCAGTTAGTGTGTGAGTTTGTACGTGATGTGTGACAGGACGGGGGAACGCGGGTGGCACTGCTGCAGCAGCAGGTGGACGAGCTGCAGCGGCAGTTGGCATCAGTGGAGCGGCAGCACCGGGAGCACGTGCAGGTACTCGAGCTGCAGTTGAAGAGCTACCGTGATGATTGGGAGGCAGAGCATGAGGAGAAGCAGGTTGTGCTGCAGGACAAGCTGCGGGCTGAGCGGCACGCCTGCGAGCTGGAGCTAGAGTTGCGCTGCCTCCGCCGCAAGGTATGCCACCTGCCGTACCTGGCCGTCTTCTCTACCTGCACGCTGGTCGTGCTACCACCCACTCTTACACCCTGACTCATACCACCATACTACTGTATATATGCTGTTGACGGTTAATTCAGCACTTTTGAAATCAACCTTTGAAAAATGTCAAATGTCACTGCCCCAACCTGCATATATTTTAACGGGTGCACTGACTCCGGCACAGATCCTGAGGTAAGATTGAACGTTAACCGGGCGGGGGACATTAATTGGGGTTTGGTTGTGTTGGGGATACGGCTGTGAGTTTTACAGGAATACATCTGTGTTTCCTGCGAGCCTTATGTTGACTTTCCTACATTCTCAGACATTATTTCACCATANTTTTACAGGAATACATCTGTGTTTCCTGCGAGCCTTATGTTGACTTTCCTACATTCTCAGACATTATTTCACCATGGACATGGTGGTTCTAATTAGACGCCATTTCCGATTAGATGCATTGTTTGTATTTCCACTGGAATTTTTTGGCGAGTATGGACAGACATTTGAAATTCCTTAAATCAACAGATATAGATTTGATATTTAGTTTGGCAGCAAAATCAGCGTATTAGTACATTGAGTCGCAAGGTGTACACGAATACGTATCTAAATAATTTGTTTTGCTTTCTGTGCTTGTAATGAAAATTAAGTGGAAAAATTCACAAATACATAAAATATTTACTTATCAAATAATTTCCCAGTTTCACTTCACTGATGCATGAATAAAGTGTTCAGACCCATGGTAATGTTAATTTTACATGTGGTGGAAGAATATATGATGAGTATACATAAAAGTAGATTTTGAGCAGGGCTTGACAAAAGTACTGAGTTTATCAGCACTTTTGACTAAGGTTTGTAGTAAACTGTGGTGTGCAAGTTACATTTTCCAATAAGAACAGTGTGAAAGTTCCTCAGAACACCAAGAATTTTAATTTCCACCACTGCCTGCAAATATTTTGACATCATGAACAAATGAAAAATGTATTTTTCTACTATTCAAAGGGCTGCGGTGGTGTAGTGATCAGACAACTCTCCTTCCATCTAGATTGAGCAGTTGCGGAATGCTACAGTATGTGAAATGGGAATGCTCTGTGAAAACCTATAGCCAAATTGNTTTTACAGGAATACATCTGTGTTTCCTGCGAGCCTTATGTTGACTTTCCTACATTCTCAGACATTATTTCACCATAGACATGGTGGTTCTAATTAGACGCCATTTTCGATTAGATGCATTGTTTGTATTTCCACTGGAATTTTTTGGAGAGTATGGACAGACATTTGAAATTCCTTAAATCAACAGATATAGATGTGATATTTAGTTTGGCAGCAAAATCAGCGTATTAGTACATTGAGTCGCAAGGTGTACACGAATATGTATCTAAATAATTTATTTTCTTTCTGTGCTTGTAATGCAAATTGANTGTACACGAATATGTATCTAAATAATTTATTTTCTTTCTGTGCTTGTAATGCAAATTGAGTGGAAAAATTCACAAATACATAAAATATTTACTTATCAAATAATTTCCCAGTTTCACTTCACTGATGCATGAATAAAGTGTTCAGACCCATGGTAATGTTAATTTTACATGTGGTGGAAGAATATATGATGAGTATACATAAAAGTAGATTTTGAGCAGGGCTTGACAAAAGTACTGAGTTTATCAGCACTTTTGACTAAGGTTTGTAGTAAACTGTGGTGTGCAAGTTACATTTTCCAATAAGAACAGTGTGAAAGTACCTCAGAACACCAAGCATTTTAATTTCCACCACTGCCTGCAAATATTTTGACATAATGAACAAATGAAAAATGTATTTTTCTACTATTCAAAGGGCTGCGGTGGTGTAGTGATCAGACAACTCGCCTCCCATCTAGATTGAGCAGTTGCGGAATGCTACAGTATGTGAAATGGGAATGCTCTGTGAAAACCTATAGCCAAATTGNCCATCTAGATTGAGCAGTTGCGGAATGCTACAGTATGTGAAATGGGAATGCTCTGTGAAAACCTATAGCCAAATTGCAACACACCGTCAGGAATGGAACCTGGTTCGCAGTGATAGGATGAGAGTGCTCTGACTACTAAGCCACTTTGGCCCCCTAGTAGGGTAAGAGAGAGAAGACTGATTGGTACTCCACTTTACAGCTGGAGGCGCATTGCGGCCAGGGAGCCACTNCTAGTAGGGTAAGAGAGAGAAGACTGATTGGTACTCCACTTTACAGCTGGAGGCGCATTGCGGCCAGGGAGCCACCAAACATTGCGAGTGCTGTCGACTGTCCAGCGAGTCTACGCATGCGAGCGGTTACACGAGCAAAACTTACAGGACATCAGCACAGCTCCCAACTGCATTGGTAGGTACTACATAGCATTGCCTCTTCACGCTAGAACTCTCAGCAGTATTATACCTTTCCTATATTTCATATATGTATAGACACACATATACCCCACACACAGTGCAAGCTAGNTCTCAGCAGTATTATACCTTTCCTATATTTCATATATGTATAGACACACATATACCCCACACACAGTGCAAGCTAGTGTAAAAATGTTCACTTACCTATTTTTTGTAAACTTGTGATGTTTGGTGGAACAGAAAAGGGTTGTAGCATTTGTAGCAAAATACATTATTATTAATTAAGTAATTCGCATTGTTGGAATTAATTCTCTTTAAAGCACGGTGCAAATATTAACATACATTGTTTTGTCACTACACAGCTCTCACCTTTTCTAAAATTTTCTTGGAAATGTAAATGGGTGTAGAATGTAAAACTGATGATTTGGTTATTATAAATGCAAATTAAATTAATTTCTTAGAAACTAGCTCCCCTCCCCCTCCCTTGTAGAAACTATGCTGACAAATTGAAACATACATGCATACATAGTATTAACATAAATGCAATATGAATTTGCCACTTCATCATTCACAATTCGTTAGCAGGTCAGGACTCAGCTTGCTTCTGTGTTCCTGTTTAGCTACCAGGATGCTCTAGAGTTTCTAGCAGACTGTCAGACCCCTATGCTTGGTAAGGCTTTCTTGGTTTTTTGGCTAATTTGTATATGGCAGTTATGTTTTATCGTGGTGCATTGAAATGGAGCAGGTGATCAGTTTAAGGAGATAGTTAGGCAAGACAATGACTCTCTCCACTCAAANTCGTGGTGCATTGAAATGGAGCAGGTGATCAGTTTAAGGAGATAGTTAGGCAAGACAATGACTCTCTCCACTCAAGGTATAACAGGGCGCGAGTCATACACGGTGATCTTATTGGTTCTTGGCGAAATAATTTTGGCTCGCAGTTTACAACAAAGCCCTCCGTCGACTCTGTTGAGANTCGTGGTGCATTGAAATGGAGCAGGTGATCAGTTTAAGGAGATAGTTAGGCAAGACAATGACTCTCTCCACTCAAAGTATAACAGGGTGCGAGTCATACATGGTGATCTTATTGGTTCTTGGCGAAATAATTTTGGCTCGCAGTTTACAACAAAGCCCTCCGTCGACTCTGTTGAGANGGTGATCTTATTGGTTCTTGGCGAAATAATTTTGGCTCGCAGTTTACAACAAAGCCCTCCGTCGACTCTGTTGAGACTGGTCTGGCATGGTGCTGAGACCTTCAACCAGAAACCAGGTTGTCAAAAGCTTTCGCCTCAACAGCTTTCGTTATACTTTTTAAGGATTGAAATATTTTTAACTTGTCAGCTGTGGAATATGTAAGGAGCCACGGCACACAAGTCTTGGTTGTATGAAAAAAATTANAAATATTTTTAACTTGTCAGCTGTGGAATATGTAAGGAGCCACGGCACACAAGTCTTGGTTGTATGAAAAAAATTACGGTAACGATTTCTTTAATAATCCTATCCACGTAGTTGTAGAACATGGTGTTGACTAGGGGTGTAGGGAAACCACTTCCTCCAGGTCATACCACAGTCTCTAGAATTATCAGCCAAATCTGTCTCTGCCCACCCCCCTTTCCCCAGTATTACTTCCATCCCCCTCCTCAAGCTTTACGACCTGTACAAGTGACACAAGGGTGGCAACCATCACTAGGCAGACTGATCTTATCACTTCTTCTCAACCGCACAGCAGGGGCCACGTTGGCTGGGCGGTTAGACTGCTTGTCTCCTATCAAGGCGAACCAAGTTCAATCCCTGGCCGGGCCACTCCCCGATTTTCGCAAGTGGGGATTGTGCCGGACAATACCGCTTGCCGGCGGGTTTTCTCGGGGATTACCNGGCCACTCCCCGATTTTCGCAAGTGGGGATTGTGCCGGACAATACCGCTTGCCGGCGGGTTTTCTCGGGGATTACCAGTTTCCCCCACCCGTGCATTCCGACACTGCTCCATTCTCACCTCATTTCATTCTCATCGGCTATCAGGACCTCATTCTTAAGAGCCACCCAAATAACTCAACTCAACCCAACCTCACAGCATGTNCATTCTCATCGGCTATCAGGACCTCATTCTTAAGAGCCACCCAAATAACTCAACTCAACCCAACCTCACAGCATGTTGTTCAGCATGCCATGATGCTGGGTTTGAATTTGTTAAATGCCAGCCATCACAATGGCACACATTACTTAACTTTTTAGAGAGGAATGTAATTTCTTTATTAATGNATTTGTTAAATGCCAGCCATCACAATGGCACACATTACTTAACTTTTTAGAGAGGAATGTAATTTCTTTATTAATGAAAGTCTGCATTATGTTTAACATTAAAATATAATAGTCACAGCAGAACTGCAGGTAGAAGTATGTAAAATAGGTTAAAACTGCATTGACGGTAAAAGTAATTTCTTTGATACCAAATTAATAATTTTTAAGGGTCTGTAACTCAGACTTATATATTAGTCCAAATAAGGGAAGATTGCTCGTTAGAATTGAAATAAGCAGCTCTGTTGTAAGACATGGTCAAAACATTTGCAAAAATTTGGTTGTGGGTTATAATTCATTGATAAAAAATGTATTTTTAGTAATCATGCAAACATCATTGGATAATTTTTCATGAATGATCAGGATATGTTGTTGTCATGTCACTAATGTTGAGGGGAAAAAAAATTCATTCACTTTTTTAAAATATGATTTATCACACTACAATTTTTCAGTGACCAAAAGCAAGTGGCATTTGCCTTACCTCCAGGCTGATTTTCTGTGCACAAAACACAATCCCTTTTTATAATTGAATTAGACATTTTTCAATTATTGTGTTGAAATTTTGCAGTTGGATGTTCATTTTTCAGGAAGACTTCCAGTCGTACAACGATGACTTGAAAGTAGACGGGAACAAGCAGAGAGGGAAGTCAGACAGCTGTACTGGTGGTCCTGTCGTTGTGGCAACTCCCCCTGAAGGAGTGCGTATCCTCTCGGAGGGGCACACCAGCGAGCACAGCTGCAGCCAACAGTCTGGAGCCAAATTCCTACAGCTCACGTCGCCAGCCGACTGTGCATCGAAGCTCAATGTACCTGTGAGGGACAATGTTGCGATGCTGAACGTAGTTCATAAAGTGCCTCGTTGCGACAGGAACACCAGTGCTGTCACCATAGGCTTCACCAGTGACGGCCGTGCTGCTGTCACCACTTTCGCGAACTTCCCTGTCAGAAAGTCTACGTCGCTGCCAGCCGAGCAAGTGTCTGAGCAAGCTGCCGCAATATCGACGAGTGCCAGTGGTGATATTAGTCATTTGACGTCGTGGTTGCCAAGTCTGGACATAGCGACTCCGCCTAGGTCTGTCGACATCCCCGAGAAAAGTTCTTGCCCACCGGAACCCTCGGGGAGAGGATGCAAGGCCAACTATTATGAGGAGGGCATAGCCACACAAACCAAAGAGAACATTATCTGCCCAGGTTGTGGCCACGTATTTCCACCCAAACACCAACTGGACTTCCTAGACCACTTTGAGCTATGCCAGAGCCAGTGAGGTTCCGTTGCAGGAGCCGGAGATGATCAATTTGTTGTCGTTAAGTGTTTTGCACGCACTTGCAAGGATTTGTGAAATGTGAACAAGATGGTATTGAAAATGTCCAAAAATGTTATTTATTTTTCAGCCGAGCTGTTAGAAGTATATAAAGTTGTGTGTGTGCATGTAATAATTGTTATGTAAAAATCTGACATTGTTGGATGTTAAGCCATTGTATAATTTATTCTTTGTGTTCAATTTTTTCTCCAAGTTTCTGAAAAATAGTTACCCTACGTTAGTCTTATAGTGCACTCTCTTTAACTAGATACTTATTTTTTGAAACCTTTCACGAGGAAAAAATATTGTACCTACAGTTTATCGTGACATTTTTCCATTCTACCCTCTTGAATTAATTTACCAACTAGACCTATTAGTTGGTCCCATCAGGAATTGCACTTATAAATTTTGAGGTCAGTGGGTTTGTATATTTTACCACAAAACCCAGTGTAGTTTTATTTTATAGAAATTAACAATATCATATTTCCAGAAATTGAAAAGAAGTTTGTGCATAGCCACAGCAGTTACTGACTTCCTGTACCTTCAGTTCACTTTTGGCTCTTACGGATCAACAATAAAAACCCTGCCTCAGTACAACGATGCTGGTATGCGTTTCACATGTGCATCAAGAACGAGTGTGTGCTGGATTTTCACAATTAATTGAGTTTAAAAATTCAAATATACACTTCTGAAATGTTTTTGTTTTCTGTGGGAGATAGCTTCCAGTCCATCACTTGCCAAGTTCACTCGTTATACCAGCCACTGCCGCTCTTCCACGCGAGCTCCTCAAGTGGTTCTCAACTGTTGGTAACATCTGCATTAATGGATATTGAGTCCCAACAGAGAAGTATGACTCGGTGATGCAGGAATCTTTCCCAGTATCTAATGATGAAAGGAAAGAGTCTTAAATTAAAATGTCAGTGTATGCTATGACAGGAAAGTTCCCACGCTAGTTTCAGTGCAGGTGTGCTGGAGATCATGCATTCAAATGGAAGTGTTGTGATCAGATGCAGTGTTGTCCAGTACCATGTTGGTGTGAATGATACCAATTTGTTGCTGGCGCACGTCTCGTTCACTGTGGCTGGCACTAGTTGACTACATAACAATGTGCCTACTGTCTACTGAGGTCCGCATAATTTTTTTCCCACAAAAGTAAAACGGACATTTAATGGCACAATTTTTTTTGCAGAGTTGGTAGCTATGTATAGGGTAATTTATGTGGTAAGATATTTGAATTTTGTTGTTGTAAAGTCTTTCTTGCTGACTAGAAAAATATTTTGATGTAATTGAAAATAAAACCAGCGTGATATTTGTACTTTTCTTGCTGTGACTTGAAAAATGTTGTTAGTAATAAACGTGCTGCTTTACCAAATGTTAAATCATTTTCCTACACAAAATCCATGTTTTGAAGAGAGTGCTGATTCTTGGTTAGATAAAAAACTATACTTCTAGAAGTTGTTGACATTGGATCTCTTCTGATGTAGCGGACAGGGCTGTAAAGAAGCATGAATGCAACTTGACAGTAGAGGATTTAATATAGTTGTATAATATAATTATTTTTGTAAGAAAAATAGAATTTTTTAATTTGGTCTGATACGGAGAGAGAAAACTGTGGGATATCATTTAAAAATTCTATTCTGCAGATGATAAAACAGTATTGCTGAAGTGTATCTAGCAAGATAACATTTAGATTGAAGATTTTTTTGATTCATATTTTTGTATCCACAGAAATGGTTAATTCATTTTGAAGAGAAGTGATGATGTAAGTACCTTATTAACCTAGGTACATCTTGCCCCCGTGTAAGTCACGCACCAAAATTGAAGCATAACTGTAGGAAAAATTTTTTGAAGCCAAATATGATTGTACTAAAGTATAAATATTTAGTGCGCTATTACATATCATGATCACAAAAGTTATCCAAAAGCATTACGTATACAGCCGGTCTTTTTGAAAGCTGAAAAAGCACCCAAAACTACACTAAAACCGCACAGCACTGTGTGTCGACAGCACAGCATGGCAACGTTGTACCAGAGGAGTGAGGAAGGGAGGAATGTGACCTTGACAGCTGTCTGCTCCCTGCCTCCCATCTCCCTGGTGTGCCATACAACGACCTTGTCACAAAGGAGATAGCGCTAGTTACCCCAACCAGTTTATGGGATGTGTAAACATTTTAGGTACATTTTCCGCTGCACATAACAGTTTTAAAATATACGTGACTGCTGTAAACACAGAATGCACCCACAAATATTGTAATTTTCAAAACTGATATATTCACATTAAAAATGCACTTGAATTATTACACGCCTGGCAACGTTATCATAAGTGTCGCAGAATGCCAGTCTAGCTGCAATATAAATTATATAGTTTATTCACAACTGTGTTCATCACCGTCAGAGTTGCCAGTATCCGAACTTGCATCGTGGAACTCCAGTCATTTCCTGTACCATCAAGTGCATTGGAAATGCAGTACTTTTTGAAACTGTTGACAACCAAACTCTCTGGAATCACTGGCCAGGAGTCCAGAACCCACTGACATCAATGACAAACTTGGCTGCCTCACTCGCCCTATCCGTGTCATCTCATGTCTGCCGATCGCCATCTATTCCATGTACTGTCACTTCAGACGCATCTTGAATGGCTTATTTACACACACATCAAGAGAAGCTTAAGCACTGATGTCAGTCCACTGAGTATTGTTACAAAATCTGTTCGGCCAGTTTCCAGACTTTTTTTTTGTTTCCACGGTTAGATGACCGCGAAAGCTGTCGAGCACAAGCATGCCCTGTAAATTTATCAAAGCCGCAAGCCGTCGTTCCCATACAGATTTGATCCAATCCACGATCATTATGTTGTCCATCCATCTCTTTTTCTGTGCTCTTGCAATCACGCACCCTTAGCGGGAGCAATTTCCTTTTAAACAGTGGCAGCTTTTTTCCATCAAAAAGAATTGTCAGCATTACTGTGCATCCCATTTTCTCACTTCCACCAGTTAATACACAAACAGTTTTCACACCTTATATATCGACAGTTGTCTACCATCATCTCAAAATACACGGATGTTTGGTCCACGTTTCCAATTTGAGAGAACAAATATCTATGTTGTTTACGCAACTGTATCTTTAAAACTCAATCATTTTTCCTTGTAGGTTGCCAGCAAACGCTGCGAGATCGTTGTACGGCATCTTGTGGACAAATCATTTCTTTACAAAAAGAATCTTTGAATCCAGTTCCTACTTGCTTCTAAGTTTGTCACACTGATTTCGCGTGCAATTTGTAAGGCTTTAATAGAACACATTTCAATACTTGCGGTGTACCCGAACTGTCGCTTTTCTTCAATTTCCAGAAACTTCGCCTTTGCACCTCTGAATGCACATCTTTCACCACTAGCTGAAGAGGGTTTATTATTGTTTTCCTGCGAGTCCCATATATACAATTCAACATCATCAAATTTTTTCCTAGCTGCGCAGTTACTGATAGCTTCTGCTTCACCTAAAATTTTTAATTTTCCCACCACTGTGAAAGAATGAAATCTTTCACTGCTCATCTCGCAATCTTGCATCAACTAAACACCGGAATCAATATCAATTCTACCTTCACTAACCAGTCACACGCTCGCAGGCACCACTGTAAAAAAAAAATGTGATGTCAAGTGTAAGGACTCTGCCACAGATACTGTAGCATCCTCGGTAATTCCACAAGATGCACTAGTGTTTAGAGGACTCGCGACATACGTGATCTCCATAGGGAGAGCACGAGCAGCTTACTTGTTTACATACTCGCCGAGCTTCCCGCCAGGAACTGACTAACCTATCTCATCATAACAAAATAATAACAATGTTGCCAACCTTACACAGGTACATATTTCTTGTTCCAGTTTTTCTTGTACACTTTTTCTTGTGTTTCAGAAAAACGATGATGCCCTATAGCATGTTGGAAGAAGATTAGTCACATAATGAAGAAAATATATGATGTGTGTATGTGCAATCTGACCGTGAGCTTGCATGTGCGTGTGTGTGTCTCCAGTGTATAAACTTTGTTATACTGTAATTTGACGTATTTGACTTGTCCAATATCTTATTGCAGCTATGTATTGAAAAAAGATCTTGTGGACACAATAAAACAAACAAAACAGATACATTAAATTTTTCAGGCCTAATTTTCATGGGTACATGTAAATTAAAATATTAACACACCAGGAAGCATAAATGCGGTTTTAGTGAGTTGATAAAATAAACAAATTCTGTAAAAGATACTGCACACAGAAGCATGCACCAGTAGATATTGCCGTAGTCCCGCCATAACATCGGGCTGCAAAAACGACCCAAGTCTTGTGTATTCCCACACCACAGTTTTTTACTCTAATTTAAAGGGGGGAAAATGTGTGGGTTGTACGTTGGTAAACATTGTGCAAGTTCACTACAAACAATACTAGGCATAGCATAACAATTCCAGAAATTTTTCTGTTGTTTTAATGCAGGTATAAACTGCTTAAATTTCAAAATATTTTCCAATGGGCTGGGTATCAAAATCACAAATAAAAGTTTCACAGATGTAAGTGTTAATTTTTTTTTAATGGTAGTATGTAGGTCAGTAGTTACATAGGTGTCGTAGTTAATGAGCAGTTTTGAAAGCCCCACTTAGACCCTTTTCACACTAGTGACAAGTGACTTGGCTTAGGAAATACATTGGTTGGTATTGGAGCCTTCACACAGGGGCACTTGTGTTGTGGCCGGTCACAGTGGCACAATGGTGTCCCAGCATAGACTAAATATGAGGTAGACCGCTTATTAGTCTTTTGTGCCTGTGCCCAACAGTGACCTACCCTATTCATGCACAAGCACTATTATATGAATAAAATACTTTTGCCAGTTTGAATTTAATCAAACTGGTTAGAGGAAGTATACATACATCACAAAGCATTTGTTTACATTCCAGTTTTCTAAATGTGTTGGCAAGAAAAGAAGTTCAATGTTGGAACACGGTGATTGATTGTGCGCAGCCAGCGAGATCTGTCTACCTCATCTTTAGTGTATGTGTCCGAGCCCCGCCACCGGTGACCAAGTGTATCACTGTGCCTGGTGGTCACTGCTAGAGTTGCACAGGTTTCTATCGGAGCGTTCACACTAGGACACCAGTGAAGGTTACTTTCCCTTGCATTGTCAACCATGCAGCGCATAGTTTCTCAGAAAAGTAGACAGAGTAGTGCACAGATTGTTTATATTGTACTAAGCATCTGTTTTTTGTAGTTTGGATTTTAACACAAAAGATTTTATAAATGAAACTGAAAGTCGGCCTGCAATTTGGGATGACAAGAGTGACAACTACTGTTATGTTATAAAGTGGTGAAAAGGAACAAATGCATGCATGGGAAGAAGTTATACTGAAATATGTGCCAGATTTCAACAATAACTGCAACAATGAAAAAAAAAACAAGTCTGGTAAGTTAAAAATGCAATATTAGTGTCCTGATCTTCAAGAAAGGAATTCCTGACTTGAATTTCAAAACACTTTAATGAATGGTTTTCACTGTTGGACATTTTAAGTGTCTGTCTGCAAATATAATTTTTTCCTACTTTTTTCTGCCTACCGCATGATAGTATAATAAATTTTAAGATTCATGGTGTGGCCCTTTTTTTATTTACGGGTGTATAAATGAAGAATAACGCATTTTAAAATAAACTACGATTTTGCATGGTAAAATCGGATGCTGCCATGTTTATGTCCCTGAGGCATCAGTATACATTTTGGACTTCGTTGTTAACATGCATATGCTTTAGCAGGTAACGTGTGCATTTGTAGTTTTTATTATATTTTGTTTTGAAGGATTTTAATGTTATTGCAGTCTCATCAAACACCAGCAAGTGTTGCATAATTCCTCTAAGCAAAAATACATTAAATTGTACTGATAAGATACCTACGAATAGTTTAAGTGAAACAAAGAGCAAAATGTGCCTAAACGTAGTTGAAAACCGTAAAACACTGCACAATTTGCGACAGTAATTATCCAGTGTAGCGGTTTTTCGGAAGGAAACGTCCTAGACCAACAAAAGTAGCATTAACGGGATCTGCACAGCTTACCTTGTTAATATTCAGGAGGGCGCAATGTTAAAATAAATAGAACGTATTAAATAAAATAGTTAAGTACAAGCAACCCGCCGCTTTGTTTACATCGGAGGCCATGATTTTCGGCATCGTGCCGTTACCTTATTGGCTGTGGGTCGCTGATGTCATCGTCAAGGTCTGAAGGCATCATCGTCACTGTCTTTAGATGTCGTCATGGAATTTCAGTTGCCGTTCAGATGCGAGACAGTGTGGTTGTGTTGTTGCGGGCGCGAGTTGTGACGTCCAATTGCATTGTGATTTAAGAATAGAGGATGCAAGAATGAGTGCTTCTGTGCGTAATATTTGCCTATGTGGCAGGTATTATTTGGATGTTTTAGTAGATCGTGGTGTTTTGTGGATTGAGGTCAGATGCACGACAGTTGAAATGTACCCGCCGCCTACCTATGTGAGTTAATTCATATTCTTTTGGTGTTTTACGGTTCCTTTAAATACCTAAAATCCTAAATTAGACTTTATTCGTAGGTTAGATTAAAACCCTACAACCCTAGGTTAGTTTAAAAATGTAAAATAGTGATTCACCCATCATAAGGTTAACTTCAGTTAGGTTAGGTGGGAACATATAACACAATTAGTAGGACGTTAATGCCCCTAGTATATTCGTGTTCTGCTTAATAGACTTTTTTTTTTTTTACAGAAAATACATTACTCTGGATAATTACAAGTTCAAATTAAGTGTGATTAGTAATAACCATAAACAACACTTGCAGGTATTGTTTTCAACATTTTCGGAAAAGTCACTGTTCTTTATAAGTACCCGAATTTAATCTGTAGAGGTATAAGCATACTCTTAATTTTTAGGGCTAATTTAATAAAAAAAACAGGATTCCACAATGACATTACTAATTAATATGCCTACGGAAATAGAATGTTCGTCAAATGTACCCACAAAAAGCTTAACGTTTTTGAGAATAGTGAGATGTGTGTTTGCAGGATAATATTGAAAGCAAGCATACCGACACGAGCCGACAGGGGAGTGGTTATAGCCATGAGAGTAAAATTTTTGAATAAAATATTTACCTACGAGTTTAATTTCACTGCCTATTACTGTACTAAATTGGTGTCTTGAAACGCAGACTACACTTCAAACATCGACGAAGGCGGTAACAATTGAAGCGAAATCAATTTAAAAGTATCAGTAAATTTGCAAGAAACACAATTTCCAAAATTAATTTCATCCCTCTTTAAAAATACAAGAGTTAAAAAATTTTACATTTTGAAAGTGTGATAATGTAAAAGAAATAAAGCGTGCTCAAAAATAATATTTTGCATGGTAGTATTATATATGGATATTAATTTAATGGCATCATTATAAGCATGGTTGATTTTCCAGGAAAAATCTGCGTTACTAACATACAGTTTCGGAATAACCTGATTACGATTGTCCTACACCTAGACAAATATGTAACGTTTTATCATCAAAGCAAGGGACAATAACTAAAGTAAAACTTACGATGCACAAACAAGTAATGTAAATATAGCCTTGGTGGAATTCTTTTAGAGAAAATTAGGGGTGCTTAAATAATATATTTTTCAAGTGATAGACAAAGGTTTGATGAGTCTACAATATGTCTGTAAAATCTGGACACACACTCAAACATATGAATAGATGAATACATGGTAATATGTGTTGCTACATGTTGAAATATTGAACACCACCATTGTGATCATAAACTGCAATTACAAGATGTGTTCAATGTGGTGCCCAACAATTACAATACAATGTTCAACGCAAAATGCAAAATTACTGGATCCTCTAGCAGACACAGTAACCTAAACAATAACAATAACCTATTATGTGTCACTTATGAAAACACATAATAATAATAATATCAGTCATTGGTACAAAGAAACCATGTCCTGTCATTCCGCATATAGCCCCAACAAAATGAATGAGAGCTTTGGGGGGCATTTAACAAACAAAGGTCTTCAACCCCGATTCGGATGAAGTGAGGTGTAGATGGAGCAGTGGCAGAATGCAAGGGTGGGAGAAACAGGAGTTCCCGAAAAAAAAACCTCTGACCACCGGCAATATTCGCCACGTTTCCCACATGTGAAAATTAAGGGCTACTTCGGCAGGGAGCACACCCAGATAGCAGTGGTGGGAGGCTGGCGTACTGATTGCATGTCCCTCCAACTTTGTGAACATGCTGTAGAATATTTCTGCTGATATTGTTGAACTTATGGAGCAACACTTTCAAAATTAGGTATTATTTTTAATTTGGCCATTTTGTGGAAAAATTCAAATTGAATTACTTTGTTGCATTCTTAAAATATAAATATCTAAAACATAATCTTTATTTCTTGAAATATAGTTCTCATTTTTCTGATCTTGTGCTTTCGAATTGTAAGTATAAGCATTCATAATTTAAGAAAATATTGGTTAAATTACGGACTGGTTTTGCTTAATATAATAAAATATGTGGGATGAAATGGGAGCACCTATGAAGGTAGGTGGGATCTGTAACTTTAACAGATGTACTGAACAGTTCTAGATATATGGTTAGCACTTTTGTAAAATATATTATATATATTTATATGTGTGTTTGTGTGTATATGTACTTGGGAGAACAAATATCCATGTTATATATATATAATTTGTACATTTTTTATTACAAAATATAAATTTTTTCTGAATACTTCCTTGTAACAAAACCAACATAATGCACATTTTATAGTAATTTAACATATTGCAACACAAATCTTGTAATAAAAATACTGTTTAAAAGAACTTCCCATAATGCGTACCAAAAGTATCTGATGTGTAAAACACACACACGAAATGTACACACAGGTACTCATTAGCACAGAATTTTTTAGCAATGCTTTTTTTTAAGGTATTACTGTTTTTCATTTCTTGTTACGTGATTAACGTAGTTAATAATTTGGAGCATGGATGATTTACATTTTTTAAGAAAATCAGCACACATGTATGAAGTTCAGAAGTTCTTCTGCTCATATTTTTTCCATCTGCCAGGGTACTACATCTTCAGACTCATAAAATAGAATGCGAATTGTTCTCTGATGTTATTTGCACTTTCCCCCCCAACACCCCTTTCCAGTGATACATGGTGGAATATCGATGAATCCCTAAATGGTTAAGGTATCCTCAAACTGNAGTTCAGAAGTTCTTCTGCTCATATTTTTTCCATCTGCCAGGGTACTACATCTTCAGACTCATAAAATAGAATGCGAATTGTTCTCTGATGTTATTTGCACTTTCCCCCCCCAACACCCCTTTCCAGTGATACATGGTGGAATATCGATGAATCCCTAAATGGTTAAGGTATCCTCAAACTGTATTCCATCACACTCTTGCACAAAATTATGTAGGAGGCAATAGGTATTCACTATAGACTCTGCCAAACCCAAACAGAAAATGTGCCACTTGTTCGTAAGAATGCCAAAAGTACCTCCGAACTACCTTCTTGCTCTACAGTAACCCGTAGAAGAACACTCGTCTCTTAATGCTCATAAACCTCCCCCCAAATGGGTGCAACATATATGATGAATTTTTCATACTTTCAACATACATAGTGATGTGGGTAGTTCGGACGACGGCCCAGGGAACCTTGGATTCCTCCAACATTTTGCAGATGATGTTGTCGCGTACTTACTGTTACACTATTTACAACTAATGACGATATTGTAGACCGTCTTGTACACCCGACATTTACTAGAAATTGCGGGAGGTACTACAAAGGGTGTAGTGCCCTACGTGTCCCGGGGGACAATTATCAATGCACATTGAACTTTGTAAAGCTGTTTATTCACTGTGCTTTATTACATTTGAATACTGACCAAAAATTGACCCAGCACTTACGTCCTGTCAGTGACCTTAGCATGAAAATGAGCATGGTTTTATGCGATTACGCAGTAGCATTAAGCTCTCTGATAAGATTGTGGGTGGTTCTCACTTCAGTACAGCAAAGAAAGAAAACAAATGTTCCAGTTAATTAAGTAACTATTGCAGTGAAGTGATAACAGCCTAAATGAGGGTACTGAGGGAGCTCGCGAAGCTCGCGACCAACACCGCTATTCTGGCCCCAGTGCTGAGTCAACTGCCAGAGTGACATCGGCTTCCATCATGAGTGACGAGAACCGATGTCAAACGCCGAATGGAAAAAATGTGACGTGAATACTATGTAATATTATGGCAATGGTGAAAAATTGTATACATTGAATGAAACACATTGGTGACACCTCCGTTGATTAACAAATGTCTGCTAAGGTTGATATTGTGAAGTTGATGGGGAGTGTCACCACACCAAATGACAGGTTACAAGGATGGAAGCCTTTATAGGCAATCTCCCTTTTTGAAAACATAATTGCTCTTTTATAACTAAACATTAAATACACTAAAACATTTTCTTGTGAAAAGTGTCTGTATTTCACTTCCTGTGATGGGTTTTAATTTCACTGACTACAGTGTTGCCAGGTGGCTGTCTCCTGAAGGGATGGACGAGTCCACCTGGGCAAAGAGATGTGGGTTGCCAAGCTCGGTTGCTCTTAATACAATAAAACACACTCCTAACTGTAGCTGTGAATGAAATGATGTTGTTTTATGTGTTTGGAAAAATGCTGGGCACTACTGGTTACACTTTATGGGATTAGGACTACAGTTTCGGCCTACAGGCCAGTTCGACACTACTTGTTGGTGCGTCACGTCGTATGTTGCGGTGCGAGCTGTTGCGATGTAACAACCAATTGCCCATGTGCCCAATGTCTGTGGCTTTGGGGTAAACACAGTTTCGGAAAAACTACTTATTTTTAAAGGAGTTACCTCTTGTAATAAATAAGTAGGGTGGTGTCTTGAGTTACATAATCCTTGTTGGCAAGAAGGTGCAAGTTCCGTACTTGTCAGCCTGCACTATGCACTCTTGGCCTGATGTGGTAGGTGCATCCCGGTGTAGCTGATGCGGTTGATGTGACTGCCACAGTCAGAATGGGCACAAGGAGCTTGTGGACACATGGCTCACGTTAACTAACTCTTGCATAAAAAAAATGTATGATTACAGTAAACAACAAAATTATTTCTCTTTGTTACAGGTGCAGCACTACAAAGGAAGTGGAATAATTTAAGGCTAGCTTCTCCAGAGTGTTGGCGAAGAAAATGACCAAGAAAAGTGGGGCCTGGAGCAAATGTGCAGAAGCAGCTCAAATTTTTTTTTTAAGTTGCGATTCTTAGAATCATTTTCAATATCCACTGCCTCAAGTGTCGAGGCAGACCAGCAATCTGATGAGGAATCGTTAGAAGAAGAAGAAGGGGAAATAAATGTTTTGTATGTGGCAAGGAAAGAAAGATTTGTGCAAGCACAAAAATGGAAGCGAGGGAAAAGAATCTTAGAAGATGATAATGCTCTGTATATGACTCTGAACTAAAAAAAATTACATGAAATGAAAGAAGGCCAGAATCTCAGGATGAAGACACGTTGTTCATGCAATTTTTGGTCCCGAAACTAAAGAAAATTACATAATACGACAGACTGAAAGTTAACTTAAATCAGATTTTTTGAATATTTTTATTAATGCCTAGAGACACTATGCCAGTAGCTCTTCATCTATGTCATCCCAAACAACACATGGCAACACCATGCACCTGCTTTCTCTTCTGCTTATCATGGGTCAGTAAACTCAATGGGCAGAAACAACACTGCACACTGCCATTTGCAACTAATTTTATCACCACCCAACAGACCTTCAGCGCAGTGAAGATTCTGTGCTGTATTTAGGCTCAGAATATTGAAGCAGGAATCAACATAATAGTGAGTTGACTATAAATGTGTAAAAGCTAGAGTACAAAATTAAAAAAAAAAAAAAAAAACATCCTAGGACTAGGAATTACTTTACAAAGAACTTTATGAATATAAAAAAAATCCAAATTGGGCTAGTTTTAATTTTAAATATCACTATTTTCTGTCTAGGGCTGGTATTATAATGCTTTGATGTATCACCAAACAAGTAATCTTTTTAACTTTGTAGATACCTGCTTCTGGTATTAGTGATGCAGGTAATGTGCGGTATTATTATATTAAAATTATATAAATATTTGTTTTCATGGCTGTTTGTTAATATGTTAAATGATTACAACTACTAGTTACATGTTCTTGATGGCCATATCTTGCTAACTGCAGGTGCACTGCTTCTTGTCGATACACGGTTGTTCCACTGAGCGCATAGCTTCCTGCGCGCACAACGAAGCCTAGTGCTATTTCACAGAGGTTGGTTGTCCCTAGTGACCCTTGGCGAGTCATAACATGGAGCTAGGATTCGAAGTTAACTTAACCACATTCCTTTATTAGTACAGTATCCCTTCCTGTGATACCCCCTCTTCACACTTTTGAGTAACTTATCAAGTGATGCTCTTGACATACGAAAGTTTTGGAAAAACTTCCTGTTGCCTTACCTCAGATCATCAAAAAGTGTGCAGATGATGCCTTTCGTCATTCTATCATGTAACAGTAGACGTACCTGTACTAAACGCCCTTTTCTTCTCCTTCTGAGCAACACCAGTAACAATACATCCTCGGCACTCGACCTCAGCTTAATAAATGACCATGCTTCAAATATAATTTGAATTGGCATATGTGGCAGTATCGGGCACTGATACTCGTGACTCTAGTGTGTTTAATGCAAATACTAGTGATGGTTACCCGTATCCCAGTGTGAAAAGGCTCATAGGGTGAACATATTTGCCCACATTGTACCATTCTAACAGATGCACACATAACATTGCAATGTACCTATTCACTAGAAGTAGGGCCAAGAAATTTTCGCTAGTAGTGAAATAACAGTAAATAATGCGAAATACTGAGAAATTATGTTTATTCGCGAAATTCTGCTCTAATTACTATTTTTGGAAAACACCAAAGAAATTGCCTAGAGTATCTAAAATCACAGTATGAGTTTCTTTTACAATGGAAACTCTTGCAAACATTAAGTTTTACCATTTTTCATTTGTTATACAGTACTATCTATCATTTAATTCACATATCTACCGATAATATAACTAAATGCGTAGTGATCAAACATATTGTTTACTACATAGGCAATGGATATTATATAAAGGCCACTCCCATGCTAGTATCAGAAGCAGCGTTTATTCCTCCCAGCGGCAGCACCCGGAACTGACGCATTAAGCTTAGTGCAAGAAGAGCGTATGTGCAAATGGCGTGCAGTTTGAATTGTTATCATTGATCAGGTGTTCAAAATTTGAAATTTAGAGTATTTTAGGATGGAGACTTCAAATACGAAATGTGTGACGAATTAATGTGCTATATATTGGTATATAAAGGCATTTATGTATATACATATACATACCTATACACATTTAAATACATGGATCAATATATTCTTTACATGTATATACACATTTATATACATACATGCTGTATATGAATAAGAAATTTGTAAATACAGTTTCTCAAATTTGACTTGTTTTCAAGTTTTTAGTAAGGTAATTAGGTATTTTCTATAATATATGCGTTACAACTTTTACACTTATACTATTTCATTCAGTTGAAACAAAATAGCAGCCTTCATTTTTACATAAGCATTGGCATAGCCAGAAATTCTCAAGGGGAGAGGGTTACGCTGACTGAAGTGAAGAGATGGACAGTGCTGACACATGTTTTAATTGACATAAGGGCTATAATTAGTGCATTAAAATACACGATACAAATAACATCTTACTGCAAGAAAATAAAACATATTACAAGCATACAGTATTTATAATAAAATTTTCATTATTATATGTACTAGAACAAACATAGACGGAAAGGGAGTTCATTTAAACAAAAAGATCAAGTTATATTTTGACCGCAATGTCGTGTTCTGTTCCATGTAAAATTAATTTTTCCATTATGGGTTTGACAGTTAATAAAAACTGACGATTAAATGGGTGACAGATAATCAATGTTCTATGGTACTTCATGCTTACGAAAATAGTAACTGCAACAAAATACTCATGCAGCAGCATTGATTTTACCAGGCATACCCAAGAATTTTGTCACTTATCGGCACAAAATATATGAACATGAATTAAACTGCTAGTGTGCGCACTGTCCTGTCAATACACAGTCTGTTTTCAGCACAAAACACTAGTTGGCTACAACCTGTAGGTTTTCTCACATTCCCCTTTTCTAGCATTACATCATTATTTTATTATTTTCTTTTTCCATCATTGGCAACATCTCAGTCATCCTATTTGGATGTGACAGGAACTGTTCAGGGTATCTTAACTTTTAATCATTAACGTATGAATCACCATGTTGAACGAATATTACAAGAACCAATTGTGTTGCCCTTATATGAAAACTGTACTCTGTGTGTAAGCAGGATTAGAAAAAAAAAAAGTCTATGTGCTGTGGTCCAATGGAATTGGTAAGCCATGTACTGTGGCCAATAACTGAACTTCACATTTCCCATCACTTTAGTATAGAATCCAGAATTCATGAAGTTAGCAGTAGCCATTAACAATTTTTTAAATATATTGTGTTATTTTTTTTGTATAATTTCGCTGAGGTAATAATAAAAAAACTTATCATGTAAAAATTTAATTCCTATTCAGAATTTGATGTTTGTTAACGTTGCAATCACCTGGAAGCTGAAGATGACCACAAATTATATGCAAATGCCATTAATATCTTGACAAACTTCATAGAAATAGGGAACTTATTTGAAGGCCATCGAGTTACTAACCACAAACCAAGATCGATACAATGACGTTATGTAATGAATCGAAGATCATCGTTAGTACATTAAATGCGTTTGTTAGGTAGGCGAGTTGCCATAGTCGCGATTTATCGATACAATCTCACGCTATGAAAAAAAAAAAACAGCTGCAGAGTTGATGGCTCTATTGCGGAATGCACATTTCGTTTGTTTTTGTAGTCACTGCACTGGTCTGGTTTCGTGTTAAGTTGTGCTATAAGGGTTTATTTGAGAAGTTTTATTTCAAATTGTTTTGCAGAAAGTTGTTAATTCCTCCTTTTGATAAATGGGTCTATATGATTCGGCATCCAGCAACGGAAGTGTGGTTTTTTTATCTGGGGCAGAATATTGTGATATTTTTGTTATGTTTTGAATAAACATCGACGGAAAACTTTTTTGAAGCTTTTTTTAACTGTAAAATTTTTGTTTTTCTTAACTTTTAACCTTAATCAGTTAATTTTGTTTTAACTTAAACTTTAATCAGTTAACTTTTTCTTACTCTAACTTTAATTTTAGTCAGTCAGATTATTTTGTTAACTTTCCCAAGTCATCTCTATATATCAATGCGAAAGTATGTTTGGATGTTTGTTTATCCCTCTTTCACGTCGCAACGGAGCAACGGCTTACATGATTTTTTGCACAGAGATAGTTGGAAGACCGGGAAGTGACATATGCTACTTTATCCAGAGAAAATATTGTATTTAAATTTCTTATTAAAATTCTTATTGGATAATGGAAAAGTACACGAACCAAATAACAATGCAACATAAACAATGGAACACCAACAACGCAATATCGACAATGGAACGTCAACCATGCAACATCAACAATGTAACGTCGCTACCCGGCAACAGATTGACATAATTTCTTGCACAGAAATAGTTGGAGGACTGAAAGATAATGTTGGCCACTTTTTATCGCCAGAATATATCTCAAAAATGTACAAACAATAATAATAGTGAATCAAGTCGGATAAAAGTTCGCCTCCAGCACGCTCTCTTGCAATGCGCTGTCTAAACCTTTAAAGATGGAACAATATCATGTAGTCAAGAATTGTTTAGAATAAAAAGACCTAACAAAAACTTTGCGGTATCATATATCTATCAATAACAGTGAATTATTGAATTATTAATAAGTGTTTTTAACAGAGATAAAACATTTCCCACTTTCATTACCACATTTACTGGGCGCATGTCTCTATTAGCGTGGAACGATTTTGGGAAACCATGGAAAGCCAATATGAGAATGGCCTGACTGGGTTTCGAACCCCATTCCTCCCTAATGCGGATGTTCTGGCTTCCCCTGCGCTACTTCTATCAGGCAGTACCATGAAATATCGGCGGCTGCGCTTCTGTACTGCACTAAATGTTGACATAGGCTACTTTTTATCACAATAAAATATCTCATTCCCTCAAAAAATTGTTTTAGTAAAATTAGCTTTCGGGGTACAATGCTGAGTCAATGCTCGATATATATCGATATGTAGATACACTGAAGGGCAAAAAAAAACTGGTACACCTGACTAATATCGTGTAGGGCCCCCGCGAGCACGCAGAAGTGCCACAAGGCGACGTGGAATGGACTCGACTATTTTCTGAGGGTATGCAGGAGGCAATTCACACCATGAATCCTGCAGGGCAGTCCAAACATCTATAGGAGTGCGAGATGGTTGAGATCTCTTCTGAACAGCACATTGCAAAGAATCCCAGATATGCCCAATAATGTTCATGTCTGGTGATTAAGGTGGCCAATGGAAGTGCCTAAAGCCAGAAGATTGTTCCTGGAGCCACTCGGTAGCAACTCTCGACGTGTGGGGTGTCACATTGTCCTGCTGGAAATGTCCATGTCCGTCGGAATGCACAATGGACATGAATAGGTGCAGGTGATATGACAGGATGCTTACGGATCTGCCACCTGTCAGAGTCGTTTCTAGACATATCAGGGGTCCCATTTAACACCAACTGCACACGCCCCCTACCATGACAGAGCCTCCACCGGGTTGAACAGTCTCCTGTTGACATGTAGGGTCCATGGATTCATGAGGATGTCTCCATACCCATACACATCCATCTGCCCGATACAATTGGAAACTAGATTCGTCAGACCAGGCAATGTGTTTCCAGTCATCAACAGTCCAATGGCGGTGTTGGCGGGCCCAGGCGAGGCATAAAGTTTTGTGTCGTGCAGTCAACAATGGTACACGAGTTTGCCTTCGGCTCCGAACGCCCATATCAATGAAGGTCCGTTGAATACTCCACAAGCTGGTACTTGTTGATGCTCCAGCATTGAAATCTGCGCCAATTTGAGAAAGGGTTGCACGTCTGTCACGTTTAATGATTCTCGTCAGTCGTTGTTTGTCCCGTTCGTTCATGATCTTTTTCCGGCTGCAGCGATGTCGATGATTTGATGTTTTACCGTATTCCCGATATTCACGGCACACTCGTGAAATGGTCGTATGTGAAAATCCCAATTTTATCGCTACCTCGGAGATGCTATGTCCCATCTCTCGTGCGCCGAATAAAACACCACGTTCAAACTCACTTAAATCTTGATAACCTGCCTTTGTATAAGCAGTAACGGATCTAGCAACTATGCCAGACGCTTGTTGTCTTATATAGGCGCTGCCGACCGCATCGCGTTATTCTTTTTGGTTCCGTATCTCTGTTGCGATTAATATGTAACTGAAAAATATATCGGTCCTTGCTATATATAGTCTAACTATCATATAAATGCGAAAGTGTGTTTGCTTGTTTGTCCTTCCACGTCGCAACGGAGCATAGGATCGACATAGATTTTTGCACTGAGTTAGTTGGAGGGCCGGGAAGTTACATAGGTTACTTTTTACCCTGAGAAAAGTTCTAATTTCCTTGGGGAAATTCTTATTGGAAAATGAAAAAGTACACAAACGCGATAACAATACAACGTCGCAACCTATCAATATATCGACGTAATTTCTTGCACAGAAATAGTTGGACGGCTGAAAGTTGATATTGGTTACTATTCTCGAACGATCATGGAAATGGTGAGACACGAATTCTGACCAGCCTTATGGACCATGGTGTTCAATGGAACGCATCACTTCCTAAGAACAGCCGTTAGTGTAGCATGAGACACAGAGAAGCACAGGGCGGCAAATTTTAATGTGTACAGCAAAGAGGCGCGGAGCGATACTGTGGACCCCCAGACATCCGAAGGGAATAGTGGCATAAGGGACAATCCAAAAATATGGGACGTCAATAGTGGGAAGGGCCCACCAAAACTGCCTCACTGCCGCATATGTAAGGACGAACAATACCACTAGCTCAAAATGTGCCTGAACTGGGTGAGTGAACCACAGGGAAACGACTAAGTGGAGTAGGGCAAATTGGGACCGCCGTCTCCACCATTGTCGCGATTGGAACTCCCGAAACTACCAATAACAAACAGATCAACAATTACCTAGGCCAGGTTAGCTCTGCCAGTGATCAGCTGATCAGAATACCCATATTCTTGGATGAGTGTATTATCGTCACCTTAATCGATACGGCCGCATCGCATAACATGTGGGGGCGGAGTTAATAGGTCAACAGCTGATCACAAGGGGCAAACAAATCGTGCAATTATAACATTGAACGGGACCAGCGAATGTTTGGGTGAAGTCCAAGTGGAAATACATATTCGTGACTGTTATATGGGCATCATAGCCCTCGTCTCCAACGAGATACGAGAGCACCTGATTCTAGGGGTGCCATGTCTTAGACAACACAATGCCATAATTGAAATCGCCATGGAGCGCAATCACTTCAGTTTGAACGAATGGCGAACGGTGTACAACCTAGAGTATCACATGAAAAACAGCTAACAATCTGTACAACTAGATACGTTCGACCAAGCCGTACCTAATGAACATAGGGACGCGATCCAGCGAGTCCTGACTGACCGACGGGATGTATTTGCCATGGTAGACCCCCTTAAAATAACGAGCGTGGCAGAACACGCGATACCACTCACTTAAGTTGAACACCTCTGGTCTGCCCCTCGTGATTCTGATCCTTATCACCTGAGGATCATTAATCAACAAATCGAAGAAATGATTAGGGATGAAGTAATAGATCCGCCGGAGAGCAATTACAACTCAGCTATCACTCTGGCCCCTAGAAAGACGGGAGCTGGAGGATTTGCGTGGACTTCTGCCTGCTCAATCAAGTGACTGAAAGTGCACCCACACCCTTAACCAGTGTGAACTCTGCACTAAATATGTTAGGGGATGCCAAGATTTTATATTCCCTTGACCTGAGAAGCAGCTATTGACAAGTACCATTACGGCCCGAAGACCACCACAAGACTGCATTCATGTCCCCCGATGGCCGCCGTTTCCAATTTTGTGCCATGCCCTTTGGGGTGAAATCACCCCCTCCACCTTCCAGAGCATGATAAACCGCATCCTGGATGGGCTGATAGTGGGAAGTGTACGATCGCATACCTAGACGATGTTGTGATCTGGTCGAAAACATGGGAAGAACACGTACAACACCTATCCCTCGTCTTGGAGCGACTGGCGATCAATGGGTTAACGAGTGCCAATGGAAAATGTCATATAGGGAAAACATGTCTCCAATCCTCATGGTCGACGCCAAGGGTATCCAGCCTAACCACGAACAATTGAGGTTAATTCAAGACTATCCCACACCTAAATGCACCTATACCATGGAAAACGTTTTGGGCTTATAATTTGGTTAAATCACTACATACAAGACTTCGCCACGATAACAGCCCCACCAACCTCCCTGTTGTCAACACAGTGGCGTTTCCAATGGAACGACGATGCCCAAAACATGTTTGAAGAAATCAAACACAGATTCCAACAGAGCGTAAAACTATCCTGTTTAGACCCCCAGAGGCATTTATATATCCAAACAGATGCCAGTCAAAAGGGGATTGGCACCATTCTATTTTAATACGATGATGATGGGGGAACAGAGTCATAGACTACAGTAGTGCGAAGTTTGCCCCACACGAATGCAGCTACGACGTGAACGAGAGGGAATTCTTTGCTATCGTATGGGCACTTAAACACTACCATTATCCCCTAGAGTACCAACTATTCACATTGAGGACCGACAATCGGTGTTTAATGTGTCTGAATAACCTGCGCACTGTTCCAGAGGAAACTCACGCAGTGGTCCATGTTATAACAGGCCTATGATTTCGTGGTGGAACACATTCCAGGCGAAGAAAACCAACTAGCCGATGCCCTTTTCCTTAGCCACCAATTGCCCGGCTATAGCATTTCACTGTAGGCACGAGTAATTCCACCCAATACCTAAAAAGTGATGCGGTATACGAACGAGTACTCGCCGCACAACAGCTGTCCGCAGATGTCGTGGAGTGTCGGGCGCAGTGTGCTATAGAACAGCTGGTTAACTGGTGCACAGTCAATAACCACCTGGAGACCTGGCCTAAAGGGGAAGAGGGGAACTGGCATATGTAAGTCCGGAGGAGGGACGAATGTTCGTCCTTGAAACACTCACATGCCAGCTGTCCTGCGGGACGACAGGGAGCCGCACTAACCAAGCGGAACATACTAGCCCACTCTTTCTTGACAGGGCTTTCCTGACAAGTGCGGGAATTTGTACGTGTCTGCGAAACATGTAACCGCCTCTAAATGCACTGCTCCGATGGCGTTACTCAACAGCAACCCTGCGTACCAGAGAAACCCTTCGTGACCATCACCTTGGATCTGATGGGACCATATCCAGGCGTGCCAAACGGGAAGAGATTTTTATTTGTGGTGACGGATTTGTGCACCACGTGGTGTGAGGCTTATCTCCTTCCAAGCTCATGCCTCAAAAACGCAGCTGGAGCATTGCAGAATGATTTATTCGTCCGCTGGGGTTACCCAAAGTTAATCATCTCCGACAACGGACACCAGTTCAGGGGAAAGAGATGGCGGGAACTCTGCACCAAGTCAGGGCAGTACACAACACAATGACGGTGTACTACCCCCATTCGAATCCCACGGAGTAAAGAAACCAAGAGTTATAGGCACAGTTCCGGCTTCTGGTGGGGGATGACCACACCACCTGGGCCACCCACATCCCAAAGATACTGTTCTGCCGGAGAAACCGACAGAACGAAGCCACGAGCCACTCGCCTGCAGAATTACTTTACAGACACTGTCTGGCACGACACGGGTGAAATTCATAACCACATTTGACCCCGAAATAAGGACCCTCAGAAATGGAGACACGAGAAGGACACCACCGGCAGAGGTTCAAATGGACAAGGGAATGACAGGAACGGTATGTCTAACAGTAGCTGCCAGAAACCACATGGCCCCCGAAAGAGCTGCAAATTGCACTACACATCTACTAGCGAGAACACCAGCAGGTGGCCTCCCGTGCCAATTTCTGTGCAGGGTTCGTCCCCTGCTGGAATGTACCCTACACAGTGGTACAAAGGGTGGGGAAGACCGACTACATCATCCAGATGAGTGCGCAAAGGCAAGCTAAATTCTGCCGTGATGACCTAAGGTCTGTGCTAGAGGCGCTGACACCGGGCGCCACGGCGCCCCTAGGTAACACCATTAAGAGGCAACTGACCGATTAGTCCCGACCGATACGGGATGGCAATCACTGGCATCGGGCATGCTCGAACTACCAGGCATCTGGGTCGTCAGCTGCCATGGCAGGGCAACGATCCGTGGGGTTGTCCGACTCCGCGAAGAGCACCCGGAATGACGACCGACCACCAAATGCCATGGTGCCAAGCGCCGTGACCTTGGAGGTATTCTGGGTCACACCTGCATCCCCATGTTCTCCATTACAGACTTCCAGGTCACGCGACTCATTGGCGGCCCGGTCCAGTTCCGGGTAGAGCATCTCCTCGACGGGGCGGACATACCATCCTCAATGGCATCGACACTAGAAGCAGAGGAACCATAATAAAAGCAGTAGCAGTGGCAGTGTCTTGATGATGGCAGGGCCACTAACCTGCCGAACCCAACCGATTCCACCGATCCAGTAATTTTTCACCTGCCAAGGCTAGTTGAACCGACACCAGTTGGCATGCAACCCTGCTCTGTACAGCTCTCATATTGCCTTGATGGCTGCTCCCACAGCCGAGGCACCGCTCAATCACCTGCTGCACCATGTGGCTTTGAGCCACCCCTGCCCACTATGACAATGGCCTCCCGGAGGGGAGGGCATTTGACGTGGACCACTCCTGCGTGTTCTGGCATGGCCAATGTCATCCTATCATCGGTCCACAGTCACTGCACCAATGTGGCCGATGGAACACACAGCAAGCTCTTGGTGAGTAAGCCGCACATCTGGACCATCACCAGCAGTCTGATTCCATTGGTCTTAGGTGCTGCATGTTCATCGCAGGGGACTTTCATACTTTGTTCTGAACATTTAACTGCAATAGGTTAACGTAATTTATTGGAACTTTTATTTAGTTTACCAACAGTATTCCCCGCGTTTGCAACACACCTCTGTCAGCTCAATTTACCGACCCCGGAGGTTTAATTACTGTTGTAAGTTTTCGCGTCATTCTTGGCCTTTTTGTACATTAACTTCCCCTGGCATACCTTGTGAGTCTGGTCCGGTTTAATTTGCATTGCATACATGTAACTGTTTACACTATTCGGCAATACAATTTACTTGATTTAATCGAAACTTGTGATTTATCATTTAGTGTTTTATTTCGGGTCCTGTCCATATCCAGGAAGTCGTCGATGCCTCAAGGAGGCATACTTCATTTATAAGGTAAAAAGGAAATATTAAGGCCCTCTGGGGAGTCTGAATACCTCGGCTAATATTACGTTTCTCTGTAAATGTGTAACTTGTTTGTCAGGGGTTACAGCCTATGTTATAGAACTGTGACTTTGTGCTCACTCAGTGAGCTGGTGCCCATTATATTCGTGATAGGAATATTGTGTAATATTCTGACTATTCTTAACATATTCGCTGGACGACGTCCGCATTACCATCACCGACTGCTCGGGTAACGTTTAAATGGCACTGGTTACCATAACATAATATCATATTTCGTCGTGCTGCATTGCAAACAAAACCTGTGCATTTCATATTGTAATGTTAGGTTGAATTCGATTAGGTTTGCTACATTTCCAATAGCTACACACACATAAATATATAAACTCTTGATGACATACCACAAAATGCAAAATCCTGCCATATACCATACACAGTAAAACACACCGGAAGTATGTGCATTGACTCACTTATGTAGTCTAAAACATCGTTAATTCAACACACTGGCAAACGTCCAGGTAACACCCACAAAATAGACGACTGTTACGTACAGAAGCACTCATACTTGCACCCTCTATTCTTAAATCACAAGCCTTCGCATGATTAGATTCGGACGTTACAACTCATGCTCAGCAACACTCTAAGCAACTTGAAATGCACTGTATTGCATGTAATCTGCAACTAACCAAAAGTAATGTCTACACATCCACAGCTAACAGGTGACTGCGCTTCGCATTTGTTTACATTCCACAGTATTACAGAACTATACAACATGACGTCTGTCTTAAACAAAGCGGCCTAACTCCTACTATATTATCTTATATTTTGACGTTCTGCTTATTTTATCATTACGCCTTCCTAAATATGAAACAGGTATGGTATACAAAAGCCATTTATGTATTGTTTGTGGGTCTACTATGTCTTCTTAAAAAATCTGCTATTCTTTATAAATACCCATACGTAATAATAGCTACACAAGGAAAAAAAAATTTAAAACTCTACAAATTAAGCAAAATAATATAGCTGTACTTAGTAGAGTTCTTTGTTTTGTTACTTAAAATAGTTGTGTACATCACTAATTTTGTGTTTACAAAACATGGTAGAGGCCTACTACCTAACTTCTTACCATAATGTTTGGGACATGGAGTTGATCTTAAGCATTTTGGGCGCAATCTCTATTTCATAACATTTGAATTTTAACTCTTTGGAGTTCGGGTTGCCGCTTTACACTCTAAAACACGAGTATATAATATGTATCCGATTACACAATCATAAAAATATTTTTGGGTGCTTAAGTTGCAGAAAGTGCGTAGCTATCGAACAAATGTGTTTACTTTGTTTGTATTTGTAGGCATAGGTTATGGGCTGTAATTTTGACGTTGAAAACAATCATGAATACTTCAAACAACAAAGTATGCGTAGAAGAATATGTGGATACATTCTTAGCGGAGGTATTAAAGAAATAAAAAAAAAACGACGAATACGTTTTGTCTTGTATTTCTTAATGATGTCCGAAAATTGAAAATGGCAAATCACGTAAAAATTGTGTAAAATGTATGTTTATCAGGTTGCCTTACTGTGCTAAATGCAAGAAGACCTAACCTAACTTCGTGTAATTTTGCAGTAGGTGAAACACATGGGTTGTTTGTGCTGATGCGCTATCGCATGTTGGCACATGCACCTCCTGTGATTCTTATAACATGAAACTCCACCCAGCTTTGCATTTGTTTGAGCACTTTGTGTTCGTTACCCCCACAAAAACTACTGGTGTGCCTTGAATCATTGTTTTGAGGATTTATTCCCCTGCTGTAGCTGGGACTCTGGCTCAGTGCGTAATGTTTGGCTATGCTTGAACAGTATTTTTGAGTGCAAAATGCTATGCTTGAACATTATTTACATAGCATCGCAGTAATTAAACACAAAGTAAAAACTATAACTGCAGCCTTTTGTGAAGTTAGGTTTTGTTCTGTTAGGTTTTCTGCATTTCATATGGCCATGCACCAGCATTATGCAAGCCTTTCCATTCCCACGCTAGCATGCAGTACTACACAATACAATTCACTACACTGAATACAATTTCCATCTTAAAACATGACCATGTACAGCCCATTCCTGAACGTCAATTACCCATGTTAGCGGCAGATATATGTCCTTGGTGATTTATTGCTGATTTCTCACACATAGAACACATTTACTTTCTATTCTAATGAATCTAAAACTCCACAAACATTTGTATTTCTGCACAATAATTAGATTTAACACTTTACACAGAAATAATTGCTATGAAATACTCATACTAGCACTCTCTTTTTGTAAATCACAAGCCTTCTCACTAAAATTCAGAAAGAAACCACTTGTCCGCAGCAACATTCTTCTCGCCGGCAACTGCACACATCGGTATCTAACAGTCAAATTGGGTATGGTAAAATTCACAGTGGACAGCTGACTGTCGATTTGCATTTGTTTACTTCACTACAGCATTGTAGGATGAATGAATATATCATGGCGATACACATAAAAAAAAGCCTTGGAAAACCTTGTATTATATTTTTTTAAATTCTATTTACATGGGACATATTACAATGTGTTTTCAAATGTCAACAAGTACGGTACAGTTTCTATACCTCTCTAATGTTTCTTTCAAAATATAGCCATGCAGAATACAAATTTCATGGGGCCATCACAATATTCGTAGTACATACTATAAAACGTGATAGTGGAGAGGGCTATGAAAATCAGGGAAATTGCAAAGCATGTAAAATGTATGTAAAATATATGTCTGTCAGGTTGCTTATCTGCTTTAAATGCAAAAAGAACCTAACTTAACGATAGGCGAATCATAGAGTGTGTGTGCTGTGCGTATGCCAACGTGCTATCACACATCTGAAAAAGAACAATAGAAATAAATTATGGTAATTAAATTTTTCATTTAACCATGTTAAATGCACAAAGACCTAACCTAACTTTATGATAGGTGAATCTTAGGGGGTGGGTGTGTCGTTGTGAAAAAGTACAATAAGTGCTGAAAGGAATAAATGACGGTAATTTAAATGTACTGTAATAACATTTAAGTCCTTATTACCCTTGTAGATGCTTGTTTGCTGACTTACTTAAATACTTATGTAATTGCTTGCTTATTTACTTGTTTGCTTGCCAGAGATGGCAAAACAAAAATATATAAAAGTGGAATAGGTAGAGGCATCTATTTTTCACAAGAACATTTTGTGACTAAGTTGTAACACTTTAGCTCAGATCCACTTTTGTCATTGGATGATTAATTTAATTATGTCTCTTTGCTGTCTGTGTGTGAATCACAGACGTTCGTTGCAGAGTAACTCAATTCCGATTGGCCCAGTCTTGCAAGACAAAATCTTCTTACAGAGACATGCGCTTAATAACCAAACGAAAGCCTGCAGGGGTTCACATAGGATCTTGAAGTCAAGCCTGCGCTAAATATTTTCACAAAAGATGTGTAGCCCTAGCTGTGCAACCCCACACATTCCCCTGCATGTAGCTGTAACAGAAAGAGAGAGAGAGAGAGAGATATATATATATAGATATATAGATATAGAGCAATAGATAGATAGATATAGAGAGATATATAGATAGAGATAGAGACAGATAGATGGAGAGAGAGATACATAGATAGATAGATATATGGATAGATATATAGAGGTAGATAGACATATGGATAGATAGATAGAGGTAGATAGATATAGTCATAGATTATTTATTATTAAAGGTTTAATTAATTTTATACCTACAATAAGATTATGATGATTTCGATATATAGATAGAGATAGAGAGAAAAAAATCATCCNATATGGATAGATATATAGAGGTAGATAGATATATGGATAGATAGATAGAGGTAGATAGATATAGTCATAGATTATTTATTATTAAAGATTTAATTAATTTTATACCTACAATAAGATTATGATGATTTCGATATATAGATAGAGATAGAGAGAAAAAAATCATCCTTCCCTTCAATGCATATCCTGTCTTGGTGAAATCCACCTTGCCGCAGGTATCTGAGAATCCTAAACATCAGACTGGAAGTAGCTGCAATGGTGTGGCGCTGAACCACCAGGAGTGGCTCATTGTCACAGACCTTGCTACGTGGGCAGTGCTCTGCTCTTAATAGTCGCAGTGCCAGGAGGCTTCAATAATTTGGTGCAGCTATTTGGCTAGACATTTCGTGAACAGACTGGCTAGCTGTTTGGTTTGGTTTTGGTGTCAAGTAAAGTGATGTAAAGCTCGTCACTGCGCATATATAATAACTTGTAGCACTTTGTATGTTCGTTGTGTGACATACCAATCCCGTAGTGGTAAGTGGTCGTATCTCTCTTTCCGTCACTGTGCTGCACCATGTTGCGCCCAAGGTTGGGTGCCTGACTAGGTAGGCAGCGTGGCCAACAACCCTGTCGGTTTGCAAGGTCGCTGGAAGAGAAGAGAGGGAGAGCTGTCTTCCATGAGAAAGAAAGAAGTGTGTGGCCTGGTGAAGTAGTGTGGGTGCCGACTCGTGGGATCATGTACTGTGCCCATTGGGCGAGTCTTCATCTGGAGCACCCTTCTATCACTATCAGTCCTGCCAGAATATCTATTTAACAACAGACACTTGGGACTGTAGGTGAGGTACTGAGATAGAAACTCGCTCTTGAGCACACATTCACTAGCCGTGGTTTCGAGAGAAATATCGGAGTCCTGTCATTAACAAAGCTAAGCAGGCTACAGAGTGTTCCTAGTTTGAGCTAGGGTAAGTCATTGAATAACAGGTACAAGTCGGCTGTCAACTTGTATCATTATTAAGTAGTTGGTTAGATCACCCTGGTCAGATCTAGGCAGAGGTGGTGATCTATGGGGCAGCAAGATATGCTCAACTGTCTCCTCTCAGATATCCAGTTGGTTGTACCATTTGCCATACTTGTTGGCAAGTCGTGCTATACTCTGTCTCATTAACTGAGGCCGCTTTTTGATGGTTCTAAGAAAGTAGTGCCAGTATTGAAGTTTTGGTAATGTATCCTTTCACCTCAGCTGTTCTGACACTTGGAGGCCATGCTATTTGTTATGTTAGCTGTTGACATACACAGGACTGTGATGTTATATGTACAGCCAACTTTGTTTCAGAAAATGATACAACAGAAACTGCGTAATTCAAAATGTGCATTTGCAAAAAATATTTTTAAATTTTTATAGTAAATTAAAATGTTTGAAAGAAAAATGTATTTAGAGCAGTGTTTTACGCATTTACTAAATAATTTCAGATGCGTACACTTGGCCAAAATTAAATAACAACTCTAGCTAGACTCATGTCTAAATGAACCTTGCATTTTTAAAAATTGTTTTGCACACTGGAAAGTACTCAAGAAGTGACAGTTCACATAAACTTGAAAAACTGGTTTTATTATTTTCACATACTATAATTAATATATTTAAGTTAAAATTTCAACCAAAATTATGTTACTGGAAACACAATATTGTTGACAACTTTTGACGGGAATCTTAAATTTGCTGATTTATTTCATGCACACTATTTTCCGCAAGCGTTGCCAATGTGAACACATACGCAAACATGTTACAAACCAGCTGATCACAGGCACTGCAAATGGAGTAATTTTTTGTGACATTATTACAAAGTTGGTGATTTTGTCTGTTAGAAAACGGCCTTCGTAAATGAACACAGTATCTTGGTGGATTCGTAAATTTCGTGTCCCACAGTTGCAGTGTTTGGACATTTAACTTGTGCAACACAGACACGTATATGCATATACTGGTGATGTTGGCTGGGAGAGACAGGGGTGGATTGAAGAGTGCTGGCAGCAGTGCTTACCACTGACACGACACCCTTGGTTTAACATACAGCCAGTAAAGAGTACAGGGATCTGTGCCAAGGGTGTGTAGGCTGTGATAGGACATGCAACCAGATGAGGACTGAACAAATGGTACTCGAGCATGTCCTATGGCCCATGGGGGAGAAGAGTGGTAAAGATGGTAGGGTATGATCCCTGGGAAGGCCTCTCACCGACTAGCAGTGGTGGAAGTGGGTTACCTATGCTGAGATAAGGACTTACATGGATTTGAACAATCTTTGACGAGGGAGAACTTTGCTTCCCTTGGCTGCCACCACCTGACTCACAGTCATCCAAGAACTCCAGGGAGCTACCATCACATTTCATGGGACTGTGCAGGAATGTGCAACACCTGCGACATTGTGTCCGGCGATGGGCACCGGCCAGATTTTTACAGGAGAGGGATGAGTTCAGATTATGTGCAAATATATTGCTTGACAGTTTTATGCTGGATTGGTCACCTTGTCTCGTGGCCATCCTGTACTGGAATGAGGAAGTGAGGCAGTGAAATTCACCACCATGTGGAGTTATGACATTTAAAGTGTCTCATTGCATTAGCGTTTCTTAATCTACATGATTTGTCATAACCACATTTGGGTTATTGTGATAACTGGACTGATAAGCTAGCCCACCCTCGTTCTGCTTCCGTCTTAGCTATGGCTGATTACAGTGGAGTTAATGGCTCAGATTAATGTGTGTTGTGCTATTTATTAATGATTTGTTCTTATTTAACTTGGTCCTAAAATCTGTAATACAGTACGATTTAACCCTGTAAAATTTTTCATTTAGGCATGTGTATAGTGGGAATTTGTGGTTCTTTCGTTAACATTGTAACACCATATGAGTAGTAGTGAGAAATCTGTTTTGAGTGTAAGAGATCTGTCGTGCAAAGGGTCATCACCGGCTGTGTTCCTGGAAGACGACACAACTGATTGCTTCCAATCACAGTTTGTTTGCTGCAGTACAGCATTGTTTGTGCGTACCCGGTGTTGTTGCATACGCTGGTGTGTTGTGGACAGAATGCGGCACTACGTCGCAAGCTGCAGAGCAAGGCGGAGGCATTGCTGATCCTCAGCAAAGAGCTGGACCAGTGTCGCACTGAGCGCGATCAGTTCAAGCTGATGGCTGAGCAGCTTCAGGATCGATGTGCAGCGCTCAAGAAGATATCCCAAGACATGGTGAGGTACCTTGTGGTTCTCTTGTTCAGTCATCGAGCATAGCTGCTCTAGGCAGTGAATTATCTCTCACTTTATCAACGGTGCCTTTTCCGTTATCATCTTATAGATGTTACATTGTGCTTCTGGCTTATTGTGCATCTTGTATAAAACTAAAAATAAGCATTTCAAGATTATCAAAAATTGTGAATTATATTTCATGAACTGCTGTGTGTTATGGTTGTGCATTTCTTTCCAGGAGTGGATGATGGTTCATTTGGATATAATCCAACACATCACTTTCTTTTAATCTTGTNGGATGATGGTTCATTTGGATATAATCCAACACATCACTTTCTTTTAATCTTGTTAATTTTATGACATTTTTACTGGCACCAGTAATAAAATATTGTGCAGCAAGTAAATTGTTTTACCAAAAANTCAAGATTATCAAAAATTGTGAATTATATTTCATGAACTGCTGTGTGTTATGGTTGTGCATTTCTTTCCAGGAGTTGATGATGGTTCATTTGGATATAATCCAACACATCACTTTCTTTTATTCTTGTTAATTTTATGACATTTTTACTGGCACCAGTAATAAAATATTGTGCAGCAAGTAAATTGTTTTACCAAAAANTCTTGTTAATTTTATGACATTTTTACTGGCACCAGTAATAAAATATTGTGCAGCAAGTAAATTGTTTTACCAAAAAAATTTAAATAATTCTGTGGTGGGCAGTATATATATGGTTGTAATGTAATGTGACTTATGTCCTTTATATCGCCCACCAAAGAAGTAAGGATAATACAAAACAATTTCCTGTTCAGAAACAGACTAGCAGCGAGCTGACACTTGCTCCATTCTGAGCTCTTCCCCCACCAGTCTGCCGNAATTTCCTGTTCAGAAACAGACTAGCAGCGAGCTGACACTTGCTCCATTCTGAGCTCTTCCCCCACCAGTCTGCCGTGCTTCCCCACCACCCCATCACCACACAACCACACCTCCACACAGCTAAGTGGGAAGCCAAATCCCACACAGTTGCCTGTCACTGTGCAGATAGCTTCTATTCTGACTACTAGCACGACATTTTGCATGCACTCTCTTCAAAATGGCCACCATAAAATAGTTATTCAATTTCAATATTTTAGAATATCTTAAGTACTGCTAATCAAATTTTCATTTTTTTTATGTCTTCCAAAGGTATCAAAATGTTCTTTCATAAAAATGATGTATTAGTGCTAATTGTGTATATTTTTCAAATACTTTCTAAAACATCAAAAATATGTGNTTTTTTTTATGTCTTCCAAAGGTATCAAAATGTTCTTTCATAAAAATGATGTATTAGTGCTAATTGTGTATATTTTCAAATACTTTCTAAAACATCAAAAATATGGGAAAACTGCTATCCATTTTGTGAAATTTGCTACGTATAAAAAAATGATGATGGCTGGAAATTTTTTTTTCTAAAAATGTTGGTGCCAATATTGTAATCATTCATTTTATACACATAGTTACTAGTTCAGATGTTATTTTTAGTGTCAGTTGTCCCTTTCTGTGCAAATAAAATTTTATAGTTACAGTAAAATTGTTTATGAGTTGTGACGCCAGTTAAGCCAACGTGGATGAAGGTGCACTGGCTCAGTATCCCTCTAGAGACTAGGGAAACAAAGTCTCCTTAACGAGAATTTTTACCTTACATTTTGGGTCTTGCGGTCTGAGTCGGTATCTCAATGACTTTACGAACCAAGGAAGGTGGAGCTGGTCTGAGAGCTGTTATAGAGTGGGTCCTGACGGGGACGTACTCTGTAGCAACAGGTCGAGCAGTGTTCAGATTCAGCTGCCTGACTACCGGCGCACCGATAGGTCCAGTGACACTGGATAGTTGCAGTTTAGGAGGTGTTTGGAGGCAGCGTTAACAGTGGTCTTGGTACAGAGTACCACGTGTCTTGGGATCCAGGAGCGGCGGGTACAGAGTTTCTTGCGGTGGCTGGGACACACGCAGCTCATCGCAAGATGGCTACCTCCTCTCGTTCTTGGGCGCGAACCCCTGGGGGCTTCAGGCCCTGGCTCATCAGAACGCGTAGCTTGGGCACGTAATATCTTATCAGCCTTTTCCCGACCCGCTTGGTGGTGGGGCATTTAGGAATAGCTTGTGGGCACACAGTTATGCACATCAGTGATGTTATGTTAAATTGTATACAAGATGACATAATAACATAAGAGTAAATAATTACTATCTTTAGAGGATTTAGTGGGTGTCCTGTAGGCGCAGGTATGACTGTAAATGTGGTTAAAATTACGTAGCAGTGAGGGGGGAGGACAGGTTCTGGCATGGTCCATCCAGGAAGGAACGTACTCATCCTGTGGCCGGTGCCTTGGGGTTGACCCCTGCCGGAGTCCTATAGATTGATCGATGCCACAAGGTGCGCTTCACGATGGACGGTACTTGAACCTATAGAGACTTGGAGAGAGGTCCTACCCTCCCCCGATTCCCCTTAATAAGAAATTGAGTGAGCAGAGTCACCAGCTACAGACCTCAACTGCAACTGCCCCTCTTGGTTCACAGCGTTCCTCACGTAAGGACCCTACGGCTCTCAGGAGGTGGCGTGATCAGCTTGTAGCCGGAGAGTCATAATGTCTTATTGTGTTTGTTCTGCTCAAGCCTCAGGAGCCTCAGAGAAAGGTTCTCTCTCCCCTTGCCACGGTGGCGCTAGAAGAGCGGCATTACCAGCTACCAACTAGACACCAAGCACTGACAAGAGGTGAAAGCGCCCTTCAGTGGGGACTTTGATTTGAATCTCTATTGCTGCGATTGTGTATGCACTGAGAAGTAGATAAGTGGATATGCACACAGAAGGCAAAGTGGGTAAGGGAGGTGAAAGCGAAAGAGAATGATCGGACCAAAAAAGAGGTTAACTGGTAGATATATGTTTTATTCAGTCAGCAAGAATTTACAAAACATATGTCTCCGATCTGTGCCCGCTAACGTCTGATGGACGAGGGACCAAGTATGCCAAGCTGTTTGCTGCAACGAGATGTCGATCGAAGTTCAGGGCAACTACGCCCAGCGCAGACGAGGCAAGTGGCTAACACTCGAAGCAAAGAGAAGGCTCCGTGACAAGAGCTTCTGCCTAGTGTGTTGAGAAACACAAGTTCTGACAATAGTAACGTTATACGCCAAGGCTAACTGGCAAGCGGTACTGCAAGCATGGCGAGATAGCGAGAGTTGCAGAAGATGCTCCGGTCAGAACTGCTTCTGAACTGCTCTGTCTAAAGGGCGTGCAAAAGAATAAATGTCCTTGAGAGACGTGGCGAGCAAGGGGCAGGTGGAGGAGGTCGCATGGAGAGGGAAACCTCCCCTGATGCGTGGAGAGCGTGCATGTCCGGTGCGTGCTGGCCTCTCAGGTGGCAAGGGGTTGACACTGCTTGTAGATAGGAACGGTTCAGAGGTGAATGAACAGCGGTGTTCAGCGCTACGGTACACTAGGGAGAGCACCAGAGGCTGAGGCTAGAGTATGTGTCCTACAGTGCTCGTGGCGCGCCAGTTGTTTAGTTCAGTTTAACAGTCGACTCTCAAAGGTCTGTATAACTGGAAATCTTGTTTTTTGATGCATTATTTCTCAACATACAATGCTGCCCGGTCTAATTATAATATTTAAATAAACTTTAATTAGCAATGTGCTAAGCTTTATGTACCTTTTAAAGTTTTTGAAAATTTGTGGGTGCATACTAGTGATGCAACGAATATTCGCATTCGCGAATATTTGCATGTTTTTGAACATTCACAAAAATGATGCCAATATTTTGCGAATATTTGGCAATGAAAAATGAAAATGTTCATTAAATAATAATGCAACTTCTATGATTAAAACATTTTTATTTATTAACATATTTTTTATGTATAAGAGTGTATTTTAATGATATTTGGGAAACAGCCTTGTAGTTATTCACTAGATTACATAACAGAAACACACTCTTGATATTCTTTTATTCTTATTTACCTAAGCAAAATCAAATTAAGGCAGGTAATTTCTTAAAACTTCTAAACTATATTATAACACAACTGTATGATCAAATACCATTGAACTGCTTTAACACAAAACAATGGAATAAGATATAACCCAACCTTTTTAATTATACAAATCAACTTTAAATGAGATCTTTTGTAAAAACATTTAACAATATGCATTTATACAACCTAAAGGGTATCATATTCAAATACGTGAGATCTTTTAATGAACTAGTAATCATGTTTAATTGTAAATCAAATCGAATTCTTATGACTAAAGTTAAAAATATATTGTGAAGAAAAACAAACAATATAATAATCTTCTTTTCAATTAAAACAAATATGTTCTTAACATTTTGTTAATTTTAACTTTGGTACTAATACTAACTCACTAATTATGTAATTTTTAAGATATCCATTAAACATTACTTCTTAAAATCGAAAAACAAAACTATGAAAAATGGTTTATATCTAAGCACAATTAAGTGAAACACTTAGTAAATAAACAAGAGTAGAGGAATATTAAACTTCAGAAATAGAAGTTTTGATGCCTTTTCTCCTTGCAGCCTATTTCGGTGAGGTNAGGAATAGCTTGTGGGCACACAGTTATGCACATCAGTGATGTTATGTTAAATTGTATACAAGATGACATAATAACAGAAGAGTAAATAATTACTATCTTTAGAGGATTTAGTGGGTGTCCTGTAGGCGCAGGTACGACTGTAAATGTAGTTCAAATTACGTAGCAGTGAGGTGGAGGACAGGTTCTGGCATGGTCAGTCCAGGAAGGAATGTACTCATCCTGTGGCCGGTGCCTTGGGGTTGACCCCTGCCGGAGTCCTATAGATCGATCGATGCCACAAGGTGCGCTTCACGATGGACGGTACTTGAACCTATAGATACTTGGAGAGAGGCCCTACCCTCCCCGGATTCCCCTTAATAAGAAATTGAGTGAGCAGTGTCACCAGCTACAGACCTCAACTGCAACTGCCCCTCTTGGTTCACAGCGTTCCCCACGTGAGGACCCTACGGCTCTCAGGAGGTGGCGTGATCAGCTTGTAGCCGGAGAGTCATAATGTCTTATTGTGTTTGTTCTGCTCAAGCCTCAGGAGCCTCAGAGAAAGGTTCTCTCTCCCCTTGCCACGGTGGCGCTAGAAGAGCGGCATTACCAGCTACCAACTAGACACCAAACACTGACAAGAGGTGAAAGCGCCCTTCAGTGGGGACTTTGATTTGATTCTCTATTGCTGCGATTGTGCATGCACCAAGAAGTAGATAAGTGAAGATGCACACAGAAGGCAAAGTGGGTAAGGGAGGTGAAAGCGAAAGAGAATGATCGGACCAAAAAAGAGGTTAACTGGTAGATATATGTTTTATTCAGTCAGCAGGAATTTACAAAACATATGTCTCCTATCTGTGCCCGCTAATGTCTGATGGACGAGGGACCAAGTATGCCAAGCTGTTTGCTGCAACGAGATGTCGATCGAAGTTCAGGGCAACTACGCCTAGCGCAGACTAGGGAAGTGGCTAACACTCGAAGCAAAGAGAAGGCTCCGCGACAATAGCTTCTGCCTAGTGTGTTGAGAAACACAAGTTCTGACAATAGTAACGTTATACGCCAAGTCTAACTGGCAAGCGGTACGGCAAGCATGGCGAGATAGCGAGAGTTGCAGAAGATGCTCCGGTCAGAACTGCTTCTGAACTGCTCTGTCTAAAGGGCGTGCAAAGGAATAAATGTCCTTGAGAGACGTGGCGAGCAAGGGGCAGGTGGAGGAGGTCGCATGGAGAGGGAAACCTCCCCTGATGCGTGGAGAGCGTGCATGTCCGGTGCGTGCTGGCCTCTCAGGTGGCAAGGGGTTGACACTGCTTGTAGATAGGAACGGTTCAGAGGTGAATGAACAGCGGTGTTCAGCGCTACGGTACACTAGGGAGAGCACCAGAGGCTGAGGCTAGAGTATGTATCCTACAGTGTTCGGGGCCGCCAGTTGTTTAGTTCAGTTTAACAGTCATTTCTCAAAGGTCTTTATAACTGGAAATCTTGTTTTTTTGATGTAGTATTATTTCTCAACATACCATGCTGCCTTGATAAAGTAATTGCTGAGTATGTTGTGGGGAGCAGGGTAGGGGACAACCTTTGCACAACAGATTTTTTCTATGCTTTTTGGATGTGCAGAATGACATCTCACAGGAAGATAATGATGGAAGTGGTACCTTTCCTTGTGTTTCATTACCATAAAATCTTGTAGCGTTAGTGATAAAATCTCCATTAATTTACTGCCCCGAACATAATTTAAACAGAATATTACAATCAAGCCTGAGTACGACTAAGCCTGAGTGCCATTGCCAGAGAAGCTCGTATAAAATAATTTAAACACCATAACTTGCGCAGGTCATCTACTTTAAGGGTCCTACATTAAGCTTAACTTTACCAGCTGCTACATTACTGTTTTCTCATCCCACGCTGACCTTGCATGCCCCTCTCGTCCCTCGAGAAGTGGCAACTCCTCCAATGGCTGGTCTGACCACACATCTCGCCATTCACCTCACTGTAATCTTCACCATCCTGCGCGTATGCACCGATCTTCAAATTTTTTTTGCTGTGCACAAATCAACAACGTAATTAATCAACCATGCGCTAGGCCAGGCTGGAGCCCACCTGGGCTTNTTTTTTTTGCTGTGCACAAATCAACAACGTAATTAATCAACCATGCGCTAGGCCAGGCTGGAGCCCACCTGGGCTTAACCCACGTTTTTCGCGAAAATTCAATTGATCTCTTATCCAGCATCAAAGGCAACCACCCTGCTGGGTGTCTTGTCAACAACTCCCCGACACCTTTTACTCACATGCCCCCTTGCACCCCGCGGTGCACAAGACTGCAAGAGTTGCGAGAGTTCGGCCACTGAACCCGGGCCTAAACAGTACCCTGGGCACATGCGTTTTACAACAGGCCAGCAAAAACTGCAATCCTCACGGAAGTTAAACGCTGAACTCCCTGGCAGATAGTGCCCCTCCTCGAATTGCCAGCTTCACATACACAGCAATGCCCTAACTACTGTTAACTTTTGCATCCTNGCAGATAGTGCCCCTCCTCGAATTGCCAGCTTCACATACACAGCAATGCCCTAACTACTGTTAACTTTTGCATCCTGCAACTTCCTCAGTTGCAGTAAAGAAAAACAGACACATAACTAGACCTTCAATAATGATTGCTGACAATATGCTGCCTCCACAAAGAAGCACAACTTTCCTACAATACAGCTACTCTCTTGTTGAGATGAGGATGAAGACTGTTAATGGGATAGGTGTTGTGTTCAATATCTACAAGGAAGTCTGAAGACATTGNTTGTTGAGATGAGGATGAAGACTGTTAATGGGATAGGTGTTGTGTTCAATATCTACAAGGAAGTCTGAAGACATTGAAGACAGTCAAGTGGTTCAGGATTTAGAATAAATATCTAGTTTCATGTTACATTTACTAAGTGCGTTAATATGCTGTAACCACATTGCAAAAACAAAGAAGGATTTATTGGCGTGTTAGCCAAAAATCATGCAACAGCAGTGTAAAACAAGTCATTCACACCTACTATTGTACTTTCTGCTAACACACTATTCACTGCTGTTTCACAAACTGATGCATGTCTTAGTTCATGAATGGCATGCAAGCAGCATTCTAAAATTAACATAAAAAACAGTGGGCTCTTTTGATGTGGTAGTTATTACAGTTATCAAAGATTTTTTATAGCTGAACAATGTTGTGTTTGGAATGTGGGGTTGGAGGACGTCTCCATTATCTCCTATCCATGACAACGTATGAGACCGGAGCAGACATTGTGTCCTGTTTTGGGGGCTTTGGTAAATTTAGTGCTCGGAAGACAAGGATGTTTGTTAGAGAGGTAGGTATTGTTTCTGAGGAATGCTCTATCATGTACGTAGACATCTTGCAAGGTTTTTCATTGTTCTGTTGTGCTATTGAACCTTGCTTCAAGCTCTACAGAAACTGTTAATGAAACAAAGTGAATTCTGTTTAACTGGTTTAATAGAACAATAGAGAATACGCCACCCNCTCTACAGAAACTGTTAATGAAACAAAGTGAATTCTGTTTAACTGGTTTAATAGAACAATAGAGAATACGCCACCCACAAGTAGTCCTCGTCAGGAAGTGCTCAGTGTTGTGTTTAGACGAATTGTCTGGAACATATTGCAGAACCGCACGATCATCGTCATTGGGATGAAAGAAAAATGGAGAAATATAAGTGTCTGTTTGGTTTGTAAAATCAGTCAACATTGTGGAAAAAATGAAAGAACTGTTTGAATGTAAATACAGACAAGTGTATACTTGGTGCAGCTGTGTGTAGAAAGTGAACTGAATTACACTTTGCTTTCTATGAGAATCAAATTTCTACTTATAATGAAATTTTACTTTTATTTTCGACGTGTGCATCAAGTGAATAATTTCAATGTACAGTTACATTTGACTTAACAAGCCTTAATTTTTGTATTTAATGTACATCTAGAAACAACTAAATCACCAACGTCAGTGCCAGAAATATTGATAATTTTTAGACTCTTCTTGTTTGGAATATAGACAATAAGGTTCTTATTGTTTGGTTTGTCGGTATGCATGCCATAACATTGTTAGTATCATCTTAAATGCTACTCTTTGTAAAAAGCATCTAATGTTTCCATATCCAAACAGTGAACTTGAAATTCTGAAAAATTAGTGAATCATTTTTGTGAATTGCTTCCATGGTTTTTGTTGATAGAGAACAGAATAGGAAAATGTCTACGATACATCAAAATTGTCAAGGACCTTTTGTAAAAGATTTTAAACAGTATTTCACTTTAATTGACTTTAATTATATGTTTATTTTCCACGCGAGGCAAACTTTTGTGGGAAAATACTTGTGCATTGTTGTGTTGGCATCTCGTGCAATTTCATGATTTTCAGTGAGGTAGTACCATATTTACTCAAGTACAGGCCTACATTTTATTTCAATTTTTATGTACAAATCTCCCACCCCATACTGTGAGGCATCACTTGCAACAACAAGAGGTTTCTTGGGATCGTACGGTATCAAAACTGAGGCTTGTAAAATCCATTCCTTACTGGCCTCAAAAACTTGCTGACATTGATCTGTCTAGTTCCACACTACTTCTTTACTCAGTAAATCATAAAACGGCTGCAAGCGGCTTGCCATGTGAGGAACAAACTTGGAGTACAAAGTTAACAGATCTACATAATGCTCTCAATTCTGCGACATTCTTTGGGGCAGGAACATCTTGAATTGCTTCCTCTAAGTCTACAGCTGGTTGAATTCCACTAGAATTGTTATAGTAACCTAAGAAAGTTACCTCTGATTCAAGGAATTTGCATTTTTATGTGTTAACCCTTACTCCATAACTTTGTAGCCTTTTTAACACACTGTCCAGCATCTGACTGCACTCCTGNTGACATTCTTTGGGGCAGGAACATCTTGAATTGCTTCCTCTAAGTCTACAGCTGGTTGAATTCCACTAGAATTGTTATAGTAACCTAAGAAAGTTACCTCTGATTCAAGGAATTTTCATTTTTATGTGTTAACCCTTACTCCATAACTTTGTAGCCTTTTTAACACACTGTCCAGCATCTGACTGCACTCCTGTATAAATGGTCCCGTTATCAAGATCTCATAAAGATACACATCTATGTCNTGTATAAATGGTCCCGTTATCAAGATCTCATAAAGATACACATCTATGTCTGGAATTCCGTGTAGGATCTGCTAGATCGCGGTTTGGAAAGTGTTGGGTGCAGAACACAATCCATATGGCATCTGTCTGTACCGGTACAATCCCTTACGTGTATTAACTGTCAGTACCTCACGTACTTCTTCCCCATACTACCAACGGCTGATATGCATTTGATAAGTTCAAATCACAAAACACTTTCCCTTGCCCCATGTAAGCAAATATGTCTTCAATGCACGGTAATGGATGATGTTCTGGTTCCACACTGGGATTGACTGTCTTTTTGAAATCAGCACATATCCTAAGTCCACCATGTGCCTTATTAACTATATCACTAGTGGACTAGCCCATCTGCTGTGCGTTATCTTTTTTAACACGCTTACCTTTTCGAGCCTGTCAAACTCTGCTCCCACTTTGTCCCGTATAGCATACGGCACAGACCTCGCCTCCGGAAAACTTTTTAATACAAAAGTTGCTTGTATCGTATGAATCTCCCCAAATTCACCACTGAACACCTGCATATTTCTGCGTGAGTTTGTGCACTGCTACGTCACATTCCTGCTTGCATTCTAGGGACTGGTACTTCCCCAAATCATTTGTTGCCTTAGGAATTACTGCTTGACCTACCTCCTTGTGCTGGTGGTCCACTGACACTGCAAATACTGTTTGCCAGTCCAGTTGTAGCACTGACAGCCAGTCCCGCCCCATCAGTGATGGTAACCGCCGTTCACCAGAGTCCACCACTAACTGTGGTTTTCCATGTTTTACACGTACCTCAATGGTCCCTTTCAGTGACAACTGCTCCCCAAAATATGTCCTCAACTGAATATCTGCCCGTCACAAAGGAATGTGTGGCCGATTTGCATAATACACATTGTATGGTATAAGAGAAACTGCCACCCCATGGTTAACGGTTTTTCCGACACCTCCATTCTTACTTTGTATGTTCCCTTCACTTTGTTTATCAAGCCCACATGCAAGTCCATAACATTCTGTCCTGTGTCTTTCACCTCCATCTGCACTGTTTGTATCACACCTTGTTTAGCACTCCGACATTTACGAGCCAAATGTCCCACTTTTCTGCAGTTATTGCACTTTATACTTCATAAACCGACAAACTTTAGCCAAGTGCCCCACCTTTCCACACCGAAAACACACTCTATTCTCCTCTTTACCTTTTTCCTTCTCTCACCTCTCCAGCTTGTCACCCATTCGTTCCATAACCTTACAAACTTCTCCTTTGTCCGGTATCGCAACTGTTGTCGACATCTGGAACATTTTTTGTTGTTTTACTGCCTGTTCCATCACAGCAGCCTTCTGATACGCTTTTTCAAAAGTGCATTCCTCCTTAATCAATTTCTGTTGTATGTGATGATTATAAATGCCACTTGCAACCTGTCCTGCAACGCCTCTTTCGTCGATGCTAACCTTTTTATCGCCACCGAATATTCGGCCACTGTGTCATCTTTTTCTGTCTCCTGCTGTAGAACTTGAACCGCTCTGCCAAAATTAAAGTTTTGGGTACATAGTGTTGCTTCAGAATATCTTGCAATTCTGCAAATGTTTTCTTTCAATGCTCATCTGGAGCAACCAAATCCCGTAGCACGCTGAATGCATTTTTTCCGATCACGGACAAAAGCACCGACACGTGCTTAGTCTCCGGCACCGAATTTTCATCTAAGTAGTGACTTAACCGCATCAAATACGACACAACATCGTTGGAATTTTCATCGTATTCCGAAATTTACCCAAACATGAGCCATTTTTTACGTATCTAATTAACTTTTACAGCACAATCCCGACTCGTCGCCACTGTTATGTTCCATACCTTACGCCATCTTGCTCTATACTGACTTGCCAACCTTCTCACCTATATGTCTCTCCAATTACTAAACACTACAGTATGTTCTATATATTATTAACTGCAAAAAAACTTACATTATTAAACCTTTATTTAAGTACGAAGGAAATATAATCATTCTAAATGACGTACCCATAAAATTTGTGGGGAAATTAATTTTTCCTGTAGATTTCAGTAAAATTGAGTTGGTTGTCTTGTTTTCCAGGTCGTTCTGTAATCGTGGGAATGCGGTAACTAAGACAGCATTCGTGCTGGCCATTTTGATAATGTAATCACAAGAGTTCTGAAGGTCTGAGAGAGTCTCCCAGTGAATTTCCAAAGCCTAATTTGCATATAAGCTCCATGTAATAGTTTCTACTAGTAATCAGAACTAAAATATTCTTGCACCTTGTGTATCTAGTTACATCGTTAGTACATGCATGTTAGACTTTCACACATTGATCAAATATACACTTTTGTTGGTAGGTGGACAGGTCGACAAGGAAGTTTTGAATAGCCACCCAGATCTCTAGATTTAATGCCTTTATATTTTTCTCTGTGGGAAACACTGAACATCTGTGTACGCCACAAGGCCACGGACACTGGATGTCATGAGAGACGCTATTGTGACCGCCTGTGAATTCACATGTGAATCCACGTGGTCATTGTTAGGTTCACCATGTGCAGTACAAATTAATCTTCGAAAATATGAAGCTGTGTAGGATTGCTAGGTAGTAAATACATGTTAGGGGCAGCCAGTAAACGTGAGGGAGGGCAATGTGCACAGGGGGCGGACACGCGCGTGTGGCCCGTGGAGGGCTGCCAGGGCCGGAGCCTGGCCCAGGTGCTGGGCGAGACCAAGGAGCTGAACAAGGCGCTCCGTATCGAGGTGGAGGATCTACGGCAAAAATTGCGCGATGCCCAAGGAGACATCAAGGTCAGTACAGATGTGCTCCTTTCCACACCATCTCATCTGCACTCCCTCTTTCTTCTCTTTCTATTAACCTCATGTTTTTATTATATTACCCTGCTACGTCTGAAGCATCGATGCAGTGAGTGTCCTGCTAACATAACATTTAAATTTTTTTTTTCAGAAGTATTTTATTCATGTGAAATAATTAACTGTCAGATGTTACCTTTAGGCTCTTGTTGTAGTTAGCAGAGTGTTGATTATTTTGCAGGTTCAGCTATATTTCTGTACAGCATCTTATCTGTCAAGTCTTGATTGCTCCTGAAGTACAACTGACAATTTGTGAAATGTTGTGCATTCATTTGTGGGATAACTTATTAGTTTGATAATATGTCAGAGGAGAAGCGGAGAGACTTCCTGTGGGCTGCTGCGCTGTGCTGTACAACACACACAACTCATAAATCTCTGTTTCATTTACAAAGGCCATCTTTTGATAGTTCTACGAAAGTAGTGCCAGAGTTGTTGTTTTGCTAATGTATCCCTCCGCCTCAGCTGTTCTGACACATGGAAGTCATGCTGTTTGTTATGTCAGCTGTTGACATTACACGGAACTGCAATGTTATATGTATAGCCGACTTTTTTTCAGAAAATATTAAATTATCTGATGCTGCAAAAACTGCATAATCTAAAATGTGCATTTGCAGAAACGATTTTTGGAGGTGGGTTTATTCATTATCATTATTTTTTCATCCTAATTTTATTTTAATTCATAGCATGCTTTTCTTTTAACTGCATATTTTAGCGTACATAATTGCCAGTTATATTGTTAAACTTCGTCTTACCTTTTCAGTAGTGCTGTTTTCTTTATTTTGTTAAATTTTAATGTTACTAGTTTATTCATATATGAATCACGCACAAAATGTGTTTAATCCTGACAGAAGCAAATATTTGTTACTTTACCTGCATTATTATGTGACACGTTAAAATAAGTTACAGATTTACTGTTGCTGCTACATGCTTAAAGTTTGACCTCTAATAGTTATAGTGCCAAAAATTCATAGCTAGTTCTTTATATTTGACGTAATAATCGTTACGAATGCTTACACTTGGCTGAAATTAAGTGACAATTCTAGATTCATGTCTGAAAGCGCCTTGCAGTTTTTAAACAAAGTTTTGCATATGGGAAAGTACAACATAACTACTAGTACAAAGCGATTACAGATAACTTGACTTATTTGTACAGTAGGCTCAAGAAGTGACAATTCACATGAACTTGACAAACTATAATTGAATAACGTTAAAAAAAATACGGGGCTTTATTATTTTCATGCACTTCAGTTAACAAGCTAAAACCTTCACCAAAAGTTGTAAATCTGTGATATCTCAACACAAACATACTGACATATGTTTAGGCTACAGAAACACTTTGTAATTGTACTGAAATAATAAAATTAAAAAAATTCCAGACATAAGTGTTTATAAGTAAATATCACGCGACGACGTTAGGCAGAAAAGTAGATAAGCCTACAGCTGTTAAAAGTACAAAGTAGCAATGCCAAAATATTTAAAAAACCAATTATGTTACTGGAAATGCAATGTTGTTGTCAACTTTTGACAGGAATCTTAAAATTTGCTGATTTCTTTTGTGCATACTATTTTCAGCAAATGTTGCCAACATGAACACATACACAAACATGTTGCAAATCAGCTGATCACAGGCACTGCAAATTAAGTAATTTGTTGTAAACAAATGGGAGGTTCTGTCGGAAAACAGCAGTCGTAAATGAAACACAGTATACAATGTAGTACATACCACCAAAATTGTCTGAAAAGTACCTACGTTGCCTATTAAAGATGAATGTATATATTTTGAAGCACTTAAAAAAATATTTTGTTAGAATTTGCTTGTTTTAATGTTTTTCAAAATAAATTCATGAAGAGTCTATTTTTAATCAAAATTAAAGCATATTGCCATTCTAAATGCTTGAGAAACCACATTTTGCAAAAGAGTCCTTCGTCAAGCAGAACAACCATAATAATTACTATGTTGTATGTAAAATCAATTGGTATTAATGAAAAATATATTTTTAATAATTTAATTTGTTTACATTAATTTCAGGTCCAAAAATTATAACTTTCGTGGCTGAAATGGATGTGCATAAAATCAGTTATTAGAAATATTTGTAAACATTATAACTACAGTGAAACCCTGTTAAGAAGTTCCCACTTAAGAAGTTTTCCTGCTTAGTAAGTTGAATAGATTTGCCCCTTGTCTATACCCATATGTGTATTTTGACCCTTTAAGGCAATATTCCTTTTTAATAAGCATAATTTTTTTCTGTCGCTTCAAAAATGTCTTAACAGAGTTTTTTTTACTGTAATTATTTACCACATACAACCTGAGTAACTGTCATAATTTTGCTTGATGAAGTTATTTTGCAAAATGTGTTTTCTGAAGCATCCAGAATGAAAGTATGTTTAAATTTTACTAACTGTAGTTTCTTAATAATTCACAGTATTATATAAAATATATGCATTCTTAGCTACTGAAATAAGTCAAACAACATTAACATCACGTTACAGTGACTACCTAATCTGACTAAACAAGTATTGGGACAACAAAATGAAAGATTACTTCAAAATCAAGCGCAACAAAAATTTAGCTGAGTAGATATTACCATTATATGCATTATTTTGTGTGCAACATAAATACGGTAGTACTTTTCTGACAATAGGCATGATGACAGTAACAAAGAAATACAAAAATAATGCTTTTAATTATTAGAATAGATAACAAAGATCGTAAAAAATATACGTAATTTCACATTAATTGTGAGATTAATATTATATTATTAAAATAAAAATACGAAATACGACAATCCGCCATGTTTTGTGAAACACCAATCACAGCGTATTACGTCACGCCTCATNCAAAGACTTTTGCTCAGCAGAATTTCGAAATGTGAAAACTTCCATGTCAGTACCTACATTAACAATCTTAAATAACAATAATTTAAAAGTCTAAAACACGTAAAATTGCTTTTTAATATGCACTTTATGATAGGTTAGAGGTTATGTTAGCGAAATGTTGTTTTTAAACTATATCATGAACCTAATTACATGTTGCTTTCTTTATTGATTCAAGGCTTTCGAAGGCTTTTGTATCTCAATTTCTAAGCAGTCAATAATGCAACTTACATGGTGATATTTATGCCTAAAAGCCATGGGTAATTTATTTTTTATTGAATCTTTGTCTAATTTAACAATAAAAGGACGCAATAGACTAGCTATTAATGGAATGTTTTTCATAAATATTTTGCTAGCATAAGTTGAACTCATAGAAAAATCATCTTTCTCACTTTCTTCAACTATTCTCTTTCTTCGTTTATTGAGAATATATGGTCGTTGTACAGTATTTGAAGTGCGTTTTCTTCGATCTGGTTGGCATTCAAATTTAGTGGGAACACACCCAGGTTTCATGCGCACTTGTGACACTGAACCCATCACAAGATACTGAATATAATTATCCATATCATTTGGCAACTGTAACGAGAATAAGAACCTGTTAAAATAACCAGTGGTGGAGGAGAACAATAAATAAATAATTGAATCCTAACCTCTAAAGTGATCGACTTTTAAAAGTACATAGGTACTTATTGTTCAGACAAATGACAATTTCTCCAACCACATCAAGTACACACTATTATAATCGATAAAGGTATAAAGGAAAAACTTACATCAAAATGGTCTTCACAGAAATAAATTGAAGAATTAGGCGATACAATTGCAGGGTCCCGCCGTTGCAAGATTTAACCACTTATTTCTCATTGTTTTGTTGTTTGGAACGTAAACGAAAACCTTGTTGGGAGTTTTTATCGATGTGTTAGTACATTTAGGCACTGCACACCACTTATACACTTTAGAATTCATTTTAAAACACAAAATAACTTAATTTGTCTGACTATTGTCGAGTATTTGTTACTGGTTGAGGTTTGTTTACGCGAGGCGTGACGTCACAAGCCGGCGCCATGACGCTTTAAGCGTTTTAGCGCGAAATTTAAAATAACTATTTTAATGGCTAATTATTGCTATTAAACCTTAATTTCCTGGAAAAATTATAGATTTTTAGTAAATAGTGGAAGCGTAAGAACATTATTTAATGTATTTTAAAAAATTGTCATCATGCCTATTGTGGTAGCGTGTGTACTATTTTGTAAAGAGTTCTGGATGTTGCGCAGTTGCGTGCAGTGTTCCATTGGAAGGCACTTTTATTCTACTTTAAGTTAAGAATGAGGTGTGCAGTCTGTGATACTAGTGGAGGAAGGTGGCAGCCAGTCCTCTTATTGGACACATGTTGGATCTCCTTGGTGTTGTGGCAAGTTCAGACACTTCTGTGTGTGCATGCACGCATGTGTGCATGCGTGTGCATCAGTCATGCTTGCAGGTTTGAACGCCTGTGGGCAGGGTAACCAGATATCTCAAAATTTCTGGGACAGTTCTGAATTTCACTTCATTACAAATTATTTCTTTTTTGGGACTCCATTTGTCCCACGTTATCTTGTGCACGTCGTTTTGAGAGTTAAGTGCTGTGTCTTGGCATACAACTTTGTATTATAATTGTTTCTGAAGTACATTTATTAGGGTTGGCACCACCACAAATTTTAAATTTAAATTGTTTTTAAATCCGGTTACTTGATTGTTTTAATTCAATTTACAGATGCCATTGTATACTAGGTGTAAGCCAAAAAATCCCCGGAAACGTACTATCCTGCCTAAATGGAGCAAGGTATGCTGTGACGTTGCTAGATCACCTCCNGTATCCCAAAGGAAATTGTATACAAGCTGTTATTGCTGTGAAACGCTATATATGTCTGATGCACTCCGCATTAATATGAATTTGCATTCAAGCTGTTTTAAGATCAGCCATTATAAATGATTTGAAGGAACAGACCATTTGCACATTCTTTCACTTACGAGCTCAGCATTACAAAGCATGGTTGAAGAAGATTGGTGAAAGCGGTGCAAATGTTTAAGTGCACTTCAGAATACGTACTGGGAAAATTATGGGTTGATGGACAAATTATTTAGCCAGTTTCATTGCCAACTTACAGAGTAGTGGTAGCAACAGGAACAGTAACAGTAAATGAGAAACCCAAGCAATTAATAAATCATCAGCAGAATCGAAGAAACTGTATCAGGTATGAGGAAAATGTGTTACTATCAAACATTTGGTTATTTCTGTGTAAGTTTGAGTCTTTTGTTGTGAAACAAAATGCTCTGCTTATTATGGCCCCCTCCTTGTGGGTTCAAGGGAACAATGCACATCATGCTTTATTTGAACGCAGCACTCTTGCGCACACGTGGACTAGGGTTTTAGTAAACGTTTTGGCACGGTACAGATCTGGGCTTTGTAAAGAATGAGTTGCTAGCTATAGAAGTTTCAACATAAAATATTCCTGTACCTCTTTCAGACCCAACTTAATTTATGGTTTAATTGTTGCAAATAAGAAATTTTTGATGCATGCTGTACTTTAAGCCGACACAGCACTTGCTTCGTTATGACACCCGAGGAGCTGTGTTTGTCTGTAGTTATACAAACCAATCATAATGTAGAACAGTAACACGTTTTACGGATCAGTTACCCACAAGGAAGATCGTTGGGCATTTAGCCTCGCAGTGGACAGTACTGTCCAAAAATAACCCTCCTGTGCCTCATGTGCACAGATGTAGATGATAAATATGAGATGCTTATCCACAGAAAAACAAAGTGATAGTAGTTTCTGAGTTCTTCTTCTCAATCCCTCCATCAAATGCATCGTTAAGTGGAGAGGACCTTCCACCAATGTATAATTTTGTGGTTCGATCATTAAAAGCAGAGATGTAAGTGGGAATAAATATCAATTTACAATTCAAAGACTTTTTCGAAACAGTATTGAAAGATGGGGATGTTTTTGTTTGTGCCAAAAGTAGTAAAAAGTATAAATTTATCATGAAGGAATCCTTTTGTCTGTAATGTAAGTAAAGGCAAGAATGAGAAAAATGTATTTGATAATATACGGTAGAACCCCTTATTTACACCTCCTTTCACCCCTGATTTTACACTTTCCTGTATTTTACAGGTATTTTCTTTGATTCCAAGCATAAATGTCCCTTATTTTGTACTTTCCTGTATTTGAGACAACATTTTTTCTTGGTTCCTTGAGGAGCGTAAGAAAGGGGTTTCACTCCAGTTCCAGCAGCGCAACTAATTCACCATATAAAAGTTTGTTCTGCAAAATTGTTTTTTAACTGAAGGAACAGCACACTCCATTCGTGTGCACTCGGTGTGATAATATTTTGCTTAAGAACTGTTTCATACTAGGCATTACCAAATGAAATATTATAATTTATGGATGAAATATACGTAAAAGTTCAATTTAACCAAATGTATGGTGTTTTTATGTTAACACAAGTATAAAATGCTTGTGATACGTGACTTATTCAGGAAACACCCAAGCACGTTATACATTGGGTGATTTTTTTTATAGGGGTGATTCAAAAAGTGTGAAGCCACTGAGAATAGACTTTATTGTTCATCCTAATGCATGGGTGCATGTGTGTGCATTCACATGTGCACGTGCTTGTGTCAGCATGTGTGAATGCACATGCTTGTATGAATTTACTCAGAATTTTACATTCAGTAAGTTTGTATAGAATAAAAATAAATATATGGTAATATCTGTAATGCTGCAGGTGTGTTTAGTGCAGTTAGATTTGATGCACACAGCTGAAATTTGTTTTTGGCCATGCAGCATGTTGTGTAAATTAAGGGACCATGACTGACATAGTAAATTNTGCACACAGCTGAAATTTGTTTTTGGCCATGCAGCATGTTGTGTAAATTAAGGGACCATGACTGACATAGTAAATTAAAAAACACCATCTAAAGAGTAAAGAAAGTTAAATACACTGAAAAGCCAAAAAAACTGGCACGCAGAAGTGCCGCAAGACGACGTGGCATGGACTCTACTAATGTCTGAAGGTATGCAGGAGGCAATTCACACCATGAATCCTGCAGGGCAGTCCACAAATCCAATTTGCACCAATTTGAGAAAGGGTTGCACGTCTGTCACGTTTAATGATTCTCGTCAGTCGTCCCGTTCTTTCAGGATCTTTTTCCGGCCGCAGCGATGTCGAAGATGTGATGTTTTACCGAATTCCCGATATTCACGGTACACTCGTGAAATGGTCGTACGCGAACATCCAAATGTTATCGCTACCTCGGAGATGCTATGTCCCATCTCTCGTGCGCCGACTATAACACCACGTTCAAACTCACTTAAATCTTGATAACCTGCCATTATAGCAGCAGTAACCGATCTAGCTGCCGACCGCATCGTGTTACTCTGATTGGTTCCATACCTCTGTTATTTGCATATGCACGCCTAAACCAGTTTTTTTGACTCTTCAGTGTATAACATTAACCAACATGTTATGAATGTATTTATTTGTAGTGTTTATTTGACTGGTGGGCAGCAATAGGCAAAGACAGAAGGGTGCAGCCGCACGCCCATTACCATTGAGATTATATTTATTCAAGGTAGTGAAAAAGGCAGTGCACTGACATTTTTTTGTGCAAATTAAAACCTTGTAGTGTTGTTAAAACTAATATAAATATTTCTGCTTACATATGCATTGACAAAATGTAATTATTTTTTCAAGTTGTGCTGTATAATTTTAGACATGAAAACTGCTTAACTACATTTAACTATGGTCTATAGTGTTTTGTAAAAAAATGTTGTCGTGGATTTTGTGTATGAGGGCATTTTGTGAGACACCCAATATTAGATGTAGGGCCTACCTACAGAGGCAAATAACATGGTGTTCCATGGTACTGTGCAAATAAATATAGTTTTGAAGTGAAAGGAAACTTTAGTTACAAAAATAACTTTTGGTTCGCAAAAATAATGGTGGCCTTTTCAGTTTAATCCTGCGAGTCTCCTAACATGTAATTATCGTCGAAAAAAGTGACATGTATAACATAACATTTATTATACAATCGTCCGGCTACAAACACTTTCACAAAACAAAAACACAGTGCTGTGTCACGTGGTTTTAGAAAAATGACACTTTTTAAATTGAATTTGAAATTTGCGTTTTACCTGTGAAAGTTTAAATTCTGGAATGACTCCTGGCTTTGTTTATACTATGTACAATTTATTTTTAATAATTAGGAATTTGTTTTCATGTTTGTCACCATTGATTGTAGCCTTATATACAGAAGTGGATGCATCAACAACAATAAGAGAATAAATTTGTTTGATTATTGAAAATAAGTTTAATTTTGACTTTGATGTGTAAATTTTGGAATATACAACAGTTTGTGAAGTGTGTTTCAATGTCCTTGATGCTGGATTCAGCAGTGCCGGTTGCCCATTAAGTTGTGTTTGTTTCTACTTTTACACTAATTTATTAGTAGTTAATAAAGTAGTAGAATGTATTTTGTTCATAAGAAAATTACTGTTCCTTGTACAGAAAACTTTATCGTAGTGGTTGAAATTACTGCACATAATTTTAAAATGGAATGTTCCTCCCGTATACATTTATTTTAGTATTTATGTTACTTATGTTACATGTATTATTTGTACACAATTTCGTGTTGGAAAAAGACAGGCATGTTTGTGATGGTCACAGAGATGGTTTCGGAAGGGATGGAGGGTGGACAAAAGATAAGGGAGGGGAGGTGGCCAATCCTCGTACATGCAGAGACTCACCTTTAATTACTGTACGTGCCTTCCTGTAGGTGCTAGTAAAGCGACATGACGTTAGTTTATTTACTTAAAGTCAACAATGTTATGAATATTTTGACTATTTTCTTTTTTGCCCTCTACGTATCATCGCGTACGTGCCATGTGCCTCAGACGAGCGATGAACCCCGGCCAGCTGCTTCCAAGGCCAGCTAACTGTCTCCTCGAGAAACGTAAGACACCAGGAGAGCTGAATCTGGCATTTAAGTGTCAGACACACAAGTCGCCCTCCCCAGTAAACTCTGTTTGAAGGAATACCGGCCGGCAACGCAAGTGAGTTGTCCCTGAGTAGGCGGCTGATACCACCCACACACAAGGAAAACTACCCTAGCCTCTTGCCATCCCCGAGAGAGTGCAGCAATGCAGCGCTGCCCACGAAGGGAGGGGCCACACTTGCCAAGGATCCCAGACGGACGACAAGACCCAAAGAGCACGCCGGCCACAAGCGTATAAGGCCACGCACCCCTGTAAACGCTAGTTAATTCTCAGCAGCTTGCTTCAGCACAAGTTGTGTTGAAGCTCTCTGCCCACCGAGGAACCCCCAAGTGATCACCAGTGGCCAACGCCTGATGCCTTCAAGCACCAGTGTGGCTTTGAAGTGTCAACATTTCCTCCCCGTTGACGGTGCCGTCAACACCAGTTTTACTTCACAGTTATCCCCAGTCCCTTCAGGACTAACCACACTTCAGTTAGGGTTCAGGTTCTGTTGTTACCATAGCTACCTAATTGTTGCTCTTGTTATCCCGAAAGGTCCTTTCACCTGTTACCTTAACTTCTCTTCCGAAGGTTACCTAGTGAATTGGTACAGAATTTCATGTAATTTTTATGTTTTCAGGTCAAAATCAACCTATATATAATGTAGAATATAAAAATTGCTTTTTCTCTTTAACATTTGTTTTTTAGCGTGTATTGTTTTCAACTATCAGAATTGAGATGTTTATCTCAATTCTTCATACAAGTTATTTTATCAATAACTTTTTCTTTCCTTATTTGTTCTGTATTTTACCTAAGTAATATTTTATGCTATTGTATTGGTCCAATTGATTAAGGCAATTGATTTTACAATAAATACCATTGTCAAGCAGTAAACTTTATATTAATCTCAGTGTGAAAGGTCAGGCCAGATTTGTTTGATTTGATTCTTTTCGTTGAACAAAAAACACCAATTAGGAACTCCATACAAATAGTTTGAAAGTTGTTTTGAGGCAAGGGAATGGGGTGAGTTAAAAGGGGGCTCCTAATCACTTGTTGCCCCTGGGCCCCCAAGCTCCTAGTTACTGCGCTGACTGTTATTTCTCTGCCATATTTTACTCTTTCTTTATCTGGCAGTGGATGTATAAGCAATGCATCTCATTGCGACATAGTGCTTCGTAGGTAATTTTTTATCAGCTTCAGTTTTGAAAATGATTGCTTGGCCTTAACTACAGTCACAGTCAAGTTCATAATACACACTGTGCACACATCAGGATAAGGTGATGAAAGTGAGCTGTGATCAACGATTAACAGATCTGCAAACTCCTTGATGCTGATCATCTCCTCAAGTTTGTCTTTAAAGGAAGTCCTTGACTGAACATATCTGAGATGGGAAAGTTGGAGACACATCATCCGAAAACCTAACAAAATCAACTACTTTGTCGTGGACATCTTTTTCGCTTGCATTGACAATAAATTCAGGCTGAATTACTAGATAAGTGTCAAGAACATCTTTCATACCCTGAATCCGGTTATCCAATTGAATGCACAGAGTGTCTACCACCGAGTAGAACATTGTTATTCTGAAGGGATTCTGGTTGTAACACCAGCTCTCCAAATCTGTCACGCATCTCGATAAGCTTAAGCAGAGCATTCCCCAATAACTCGCGTGCAGATAACAGATCTACAGTCTCACTTTGCAAAGACTTGATACAGTGTTAAGGGACTCTGAAACTTCATATTGAATCACTAGGAGTAGTACAAAGTTGAAAGATTCAAGCTTTTTCGTTAGCACCATGGCTTCATCACTTTCTTTCTTTTTTTGGCTACTAAGATTTAGGTGGCGAGTCACTTCACTTCATCACAGAACCTTAGCTTAAGTACACTTACTGCGTCAAATCTGCCAGTCCAGCGAGTTGGATTTAAAGTTTTTGATGTAACTTTAGAAGACCCACTCAGGTGCATGGCTTTCAACTCCTCCCAGCGAACAATGCTATGGTCAAAAAAGCAATACACATTTTGAACAGCTTAAAAAAACTGGGTAATCTCTCTGTTTCCTCCAACAGCATCTTGCTACACAAGGTTAAGGTTATGCGCTGCACAATGTACAAAGTACGCGTGTGGTGCTTTTTCTTTTATACGTCATTGCACACCGTTGTATACTCCACTCATTACGGCTACTCCATCATATCCTTGACCATGACATTTATTCAGATCTTGACGTGAACCAGGCGTTCACGGTTACCTTTGTGCCCACTGTAACTGCCGCAGTAGTGTCCCCCACTCCAGATGTACCATACCAGCGCACATGTGTGCAAGAATGATAGTGTGTTCAGTGTATATCAAGTGTATTGGTCCATGTGTGATAGTGCACCGTGTCATTAATTATTCAGTTTAACAATTTAATCATTATTATTTACCAATATAGTTTC
>NQII01000374.1:706534-810763 GCA_002778355.1 Clitarchus hookeri
CTTAAGTAATTATAATCCAGCAGTGTGTTTATATGACCACGCGGTCACCACGTGTTTGATCAAAGTGTTCAATAAAATAATTATATACATATAAAACTTGTGTGCGTTATTAATTCAGGCGTGCGCAGCGGCCATACAGCTCGCAATTTCATAATATCTGACGGTGTGTTACCAGAGAACCCCCTGGGCCGTCGACCTAACGACCCAAAATCTCCAGCTCACCGTGGAGCTGTGGCGCGCCGGGCAATTTATAATCATTACATTACAACTCTGGTAACCGATCGCGTCAATCTAAACCTTTTGCTGAATGATCTTTAACCTCTCTAAAAGAGATGAAGACATCACAGATTTTCAACTGAACAGGTTTTCCTCTTTCATCGTTCTGTATTTTCATATATCCCTACACTTCTCTTAACTGTTCAGCCTTAGATACATCTTGGGTTGTATCTGAAATGAGTGAAAAACAAAACAAAGCATCTTGAAGCCCACAAATTATTTCATCTTTTACTTATCGGCTTATTTTGAATTTTTGGAGATGATAGATACTTAACAGTACCACATTAGGATGCTGTAACAATTCTTGCAACACAGGATCATACTTTGACAGCAGTTCAATGATCAATAGGAAATTTCCTTTATTGCTATGTTCTAGCCTCTCATTGGTCCCACGAAAAGCGAGATTGCATGTAGCTAGGGTTAATGTCACATTCAGTATTCTTTCAAATACCTCCTACCAGGAATTACTTTCGTGCTCAAACGTTCTGTTAATTGTCTCGTCAACTGTCCCGTGTTTGCGTTACTGTTCATAAACAATGCAAGCACGAGCATTGGTTTTGGATTCTTCATGAATTTTTAAACACACNGTTTTGGATTCTTCATGAATTTTTAAACACACTGAATGATGCTTCCAGGCCCGAACTCCACTGGTCGAAAATCTTTGAGTCTGAGTACTATCTGTATGTGCTTCTTGTTGTTGGTGGAGAAACAACCAACATGGTAAACAGTAAATGCAATCAAGCTTTGTTGAGTAGCACAACCAATGTCTATTTAGTTTCAATCCAGTTTTAGTTGTCAAAGGGTAATAAAATTTGTGAAAAAGATTGACCTTGTTGTGTTTTGTATTTTGGAAAGGGGCCATCAGGTTGGTGTGGGCCGGCTGCTATAAGCCTACGTTTCATCTCAGGGTCTTTCACAATGTTAGGGAAGGCAACATACTCTGTAGCTTCATCCACGCTTTGTGTATTTTCACTAAAAAAAGATACACCCTCTTCATCTGAAGAGTCGTGCTGATCTAAATTTTTATTATTGTCATTGTGTGGGCGTGATGACGCACTGCATCTAACAATGTCTTCTAGACCAGGAGCGGGAGGGTCGGCAATTTCATGTATTTTGCTTTCTTCTACCACACCTTTCCACATCTTCTTCTCTTTCTTCATTTTGGTCTTTGTTCTTCTTCAAACCTAAGAGGAAAACTTGTTTTCAGGAAAAGCGTGGCAAAGTGTAGCAACCATACTGTTAAGCAGGAAGGCCATTCAAACAGACCAGACCTTCACAGAACAGACCTAACCATATAAAATCACGAAAACCGTTGCCAGAACCTTGGCAGGTTCCCAAAATCGTCCTCTATCAATAAAAAAATCAAAATGGCTATTAAGCTTAATGAATTAATTTGTTTTAGTTTTACAAAAGTGATATGTCATCATATTTTTTTAGTTCTAAACAAATACAGTACATTTGATTTTTTGTTATTTTATATCTTGCTTGTTACATTTTTGTTCATGTCATGGATAACGTCAAATGTATTATTTTTTACTGATTTGAACAAAATTCAAACATTTTTGTTTCATCGCTTCTCTTGGACTCGGTTTTCAGTGGCGGCTCAGAACTTGACCTGGAAAGCCAAGAAGTTGAGCTCCCTGAGCTTTTAGCTCCCTCTGCTGATTTCCTCTTCTTTTCTCGCCTTTTTTGGACACCACTGGGATATGTTTGTTTCATTTTTATTTAAATAACAATCACCAAACTCACTTTGTTCCATTTCAACATCAGTATGACACTGTCAATCAAAATAGAAACGTTAAAAGGTAAACACGTGCAGTGCACTGTTCTCGCACCAGATTAACTCTCATCCCATCCACCCGCCGCGCCACCAACAAACCGTCCATCGTCCACGCTCCACAGACGTCGCACTCAGTAGTTTGTTGTCAGAAGTACATTTAATTTGCTAATGCTTCGCTTAAAGACTATAATGAGTTTTTGAATGAATTTATTTTAATTTGCTAAATGAGTTTAGTTTAAAACTTGTAAAATTTAGTTTTATATAAAAAATATGCGTTCTAGTTTGGGGGATGATCGGAGGCCCCGGGGCACTGCCCCAGCTGCCCCGGTGGTAGTTACAGATCAAATAGGATCACAGCAAAAGGGTTGGTTGACCAACACAAATGGAAGATATAGTTAGGTTCTGCAGCACCATGACTAGTCAGGAGATTTCTGGTAAAATTTATTTAAATGCGAAACATGGGCTGTAGTGAGATAAGTGCCTGTTTTTGTGTCAAGTAAACTAGCTGTGACAGGTGTAAGGAATGCTGTATCTGGTAAGGACCAGTCCAACGGAATGAAAGTTTTGCCATCTTCTTGTCAACAGCTACGCACGGATGATTACGTAACTTTAAACACTCCACTATCGCTTTCTTAACATTTGCAGCATTGTCGCTAACTACTGTTACATCTTTTTTGTAAACCCTCCCAGTTATCCAAGGCAGTTTTAATTGCTACAGCGATATTTTCAGCAGTATGATTTTATTCAAACTCACAAGTAGACAAAGTTAAAGTTTCTAGTTTTCCTTTGTGCTTGAAGTGCGCCGTTACTGTCATTAACCTTTTACTTCTGTCCGATGACCACATGTCGGTAGTAACTGCTATATATTGCACTTCCTGCAGCTTTTCAGTTTTGGCTGCACGAGCTAAAGTGTACTGGTCAGAAAGATATTTTTCTGACTAGGTTTTTCTTGATGGGAGCTTATAATTAGGATTGAGAGCTGAAGTATATTTTCTGAATCCAACATTCTCAACAATTTGAAGTGGTTGAAAACCCAAACAGATCATGTCCACCAAAGCATTACTGATTACCTTAGAGTTTTTCTCAATAACTTTTTTTGTCAAAAATTTCATTTTCAACTGTTTTTTCCGAGGCGGTGGGGTATCATCAGTTGATTGTGACTGGGTACTTGCCTCGCAGATGCCACTGGAGGTAGTCGAACCAACAGCCTGCTCCAGCAATGGATCATCTGTTTCTTGATTTTATGCTTGAGTCTGAAGCGACGAACAGCTGTTTTGTGATGTCCTCTTTTCAATTGAGGCACTATATATGAGAGGGTGAGTGTTTTTGAAATGTTTTATTAAATTTGTAGTGCTACCAAAGTCCTTGAAAGTCTTTTTACATTGTTTACTCTGCACTGTCTTGTCTGTGCTGTTTTTCCACATAAAACTCCCACACTGTTAAAGTTTGTTTACCTTTTGATGCCATGATTCTCATTATAATATACAGCTACACGAAAAACATCATTGAAGTCACAAGAGCATAACTGTAAATTGCACAAGCAAGCACCACAAAAATGAGATCAACAACTTTCATACTTAAAACACTCCACATAACTAGAACAATTTGCCTCGCGATCTATAGAAATTTACGATACGAGTCAGCGAGTGAGTAACGAGTAATCAAATCGGACTCGTGTGGACTTGATACATGCAGACTCGAGTCTGCTGCGATTAATACTGAGTCGCTCGAGTACCTTCTAGTATCGAGTCCGCCACCGAGTCTGCTCGACTCTTCGCATCACTAGATCTGACGCACTAGAAACTTTGCTGACTTAGATGCGCATCTCAGTCCTTCTGGTCTGGCCGCCAAGCGTCAAGTACTGCATGTTTATTTTTCTGCTCTTTTATTGCTGGTGATCATGTCTAAAATGACTTATGGATAACTGGTTAGCTAAATATTTGAAGAAACAGTACTTTGAAGAAACACACAACCCAGTCAGTGAAATGGACAAACAAACTTTATCGGAAGACATACAATTGTCTGGTAACGAAGAAAGGGATTTGTTTCCAGAAGCTATGAATTTTACTGCCACAGGTTGTTAGAATTTTATAGGCTATACAATTTTTAGAGGGAGAAATTTTGAGGATGTTATTCCAGAATGTAGTATATTCACATGAAGTTAAGAGTGGCATAAGTTCTGTAATATAGTTATAATGTATCGTCATATTTTAGTCTTTATTATCAGCAAGGATAACTGTTTGTTAGAGCTGGACATGAAAATTGTATAAATTTTATTCGCTGCGGGTGAAGTTAACAATGTGCTGCATCATCTTCAACTGAACTGTTTGTACCCTCACATGATAGGATAAAAATAGACACACTATGTGAGATGTGGTGATACAAATTTTGAAAAATTATCACCACGCTGCAAATATATGCAATAAATAAAATCAGTTAAATTAATTATTTTAATTGTAACAATTGGAAATTGAATCATAAATTTGAATACAGTCGACTCCCTATCTACCGTTTTTCAGGAGACTGTCAAAAAATTTGCATACATGTGGGATTTCACTAGATGAGGGTTCTGAAATGTACAGACTTCATTTTGAGTATGGTGATAGCTGTACATTATCTGTGAATAAAGTTTAACTAATAAACACAATAAAAGTGGGAATAAAAAAAAAAAAAAAAGTATTACTGTAAATAATACATTAAAAAACATTTCACATCAACTCATTTAAATAAAGAATATAACATCTCTAAATACAGTATATAACTGATTGTAATCCGACACCAAATGCATGCTGACCTAAAACTTGCAAAACCTCTGAAAATGAAAATAATGACACCGAATGCAAGGCAAATTTTGAATGTCCTGCGCTCACTCTATCAGCTGAGAGTGCGCTGAAGATTATCGATCGAGCAGTGAGTTCACGGCGGCAGACGGAGAAGGGGAAGGGTAGGAGTGGTGAAACCATACCCCTCCATGCCGCTACATGTTGCCGACACCTTGCGCGTGGCAAATTTCTGTAATTAATTATATTTCACTGCCAAGAAACTTGTAATTTTGAGACAGAAATGAATAAATAAGGCGATTATAATTTATTTCTTCACAGTCTTTAATAATTAATCATTCAAAACCACGTCCACTGATTTTCCCTGTCGCGAGTTACACTGTACTTGTGCTTGGTGCTTACCCATTATTAGACGACTATACGTGTCAAATATGTTCTTACATTTATCAGTTTATTCAAAAGATGCGTGTCTGTTGAAATAAATTAATATAAATCATCCGATTTCCTTGCAGGAAATTACTAAAAATGAACTCTACTCTTGGCAATACAAGTCGCTCAATGTTCAAACAATTTTTGAGACAAGGAGATATCAAGTATATGCTTCTGGGCATATCATTTTATTCGCAAAGAAGTTAAATTAATATTACGTTTAAAAATCATGTTGATTTTACGCCAGATACAATGAAACACCAACTTTAAGGGAAAAAACAATCTTTAATCACAAAAGAAAATATCTTTGCAAATTAATTCCTTGTTAAAATGTATTGTGTAAGATTTTCAGGCAAAACCATTTGCTTTGAAATACAAGTGATGATAGGTGCAACTATTTTGGGCTATGGATAATCTTGATAAAATTTCTACGTTTGCCAGTAGCACTTTATTTGCTCTGCGGCCGGCGTGTGAAGGCAAGCGTGCGCAGTCGAGAGGGAGAGGACATACTTTTTCTTGCTCTGTGTGCTAGACAACAGCTTCCCCTCTCAGAGGCATGTAGAGTAATTACTCTTATCATCTTGCCAAAGTAAAACTTTCACACTCACTATTTCAGAGAGTAACGAAGGTTAAACTGAAAGTGGCGGAAAGTTTAGAAGAATTAAACAAATTGAAAGGAAATGTAGACATTCTGTTTACAGACACACACAGAAAAATTACAAATGACATGTGATAAAATTTGTATTTTTATTTAAAAGTTAACGTTTATAAAAGTTATATTTTTAGACATAAAGTTTATAATTAATTCATTGCTAGTAAAGCTGTTTATGTATATAAATAATATGTTGAAAAAAGAAAGAATTTGGGGAAAGGGAAAAATATCTTTTGGAATTTACATTGATTGCTTAATCATTACATATTAGTAAACACAAATGCTATTTACATCATGCTCGTTCCAAAACCACTTTCACTTTCCTCAGTTGTTACTCTCTGTTGCTTTACTCTACTCTCAGAGTAACGTTTTGGAACGCCACCCTGGCTGCTAGGTAACCACTTCCCCTCTCGTCAGGCGTGTAAAGGGAGGTAGCAAGCCAGACTTGCAGTCGCACCACGCCGTAGACATGTTGGGAAGACTACGCGCCGCAGAGCAGTGATACACGGCGGCGCACGTGACGTATTTCACATCCAGTTACTAGACGTTTGCATAAACAACCAGCGTAAGAAGGATAGTTGCGAGAAATCATAGGTAACGGGACCGAAATATATTTCGATTGACACTACATCCAATAAATGATACAAGCGGTTAGCTTTATCATTATTTATATGGCAGTTTTGCTGGTACCACTGAAAATTAACTGTGGATACAGTTTATCGGTACTTGCGTTTTCGGTATAACGAGAGTAGACTAATCATTCAATATGGACGTTCTTAAATACTTAAATAGAGCACCTCTTATTTCTAAAGTCAGTCCAACTGATGACAGAAAAAAACAACCTGGAATAATCTCTTCGATTACACTAAATTTCAGTTAATTTTAACATCCATTGAAATAACACTGAATAATAACATCAATCAAAGATTACATATGGCATGACCATCGAGTAAGTTTACTTGGGGAATTTGGAAAGATAATACATAGAATATAGATACGAACAGGCCTGATCAGACCTGTTCTTTTGATGCCAATACTGGCTAACAAAATTAAATAAAAACATTTCTGAACACCAAAGAAATAGTCCATAAAACACATAACATACAGTCCTCCTCCACAGTGCATCTTCACAGTGCATCTTCACAGTGCATCTCCATGAGGGTGACAATCTAGATGTAGTCTATCTCCAGCTGCATCATTCTTCAAGTAGATTGGATTTCACAGTTTGTCTTTACAACAGCCAATGTCTGGGCCCTTAATATGCACTCACTTAATATTGTCTTAATGTAACATTCACAACAAAGAGGCATCCTTTTAGACAAGTCTGTAACATTTCTTTTGTGTATCATATACATGTATATAACTGAGGCGGCTTATTTATTTTTGACCCAGAGGAATATAGATCAAGTAATGATTAAAACTGGCAGTTTGATTTTCGTGAAACCTCTTCCGATACCATACTTAATGCACAGCACCCAACATATTGCGGAGCTAACATAACGGCATAGGCCAAGCAAAAATGTTACCGTTGAGAAGTCTCACTCCTGGACTTACTTTATTCCCATTATCAAACTGCTGATTGATGCAGGCAGCATGGCACATCGCGCAAGTACGGGCAACGATGCCGAGCCACAATCAGGTCTTGTTAGAACTGCTACACATTAAAAGGCAATAATTTTGTCGCAGCTATAAATGGAGTGCGATTAACATAAAGTACATGCACTATACATGACAAAGTAAACTTCATGCGACCAGTCCTGTTGTTGCTTCGACTGCAAGTCAAGGCCACTTTTATTTATTCAGCATTATTCGGTAGCTGTGGACTGACGATTTTATAATATCTTCGTAAGGGGATAACATTGAACTTACCAATGACTTCATCACGATCCACCAGTATGACCCAATGCAGTTGCTGCTAATAATGCTTGACACTCAGTGCGAGTGTCTATATAGAGCTAGTAATTTCTTCGTAGCTAACTCAGGTTGATTACTGACGTTATGCTCATGTACTAAGACCAGGTCCCCAATCTGCAAATTGTGTTCCTTCTTTTCCTTGTTTGCTCTTCTACGTGTATCTGCAGCATGATAGATCCCTGTTTCACCAACTGTCAAATTTCTTATGAAACTTTATCATGGTCAGTCTCTCCAAGGTTTTTATTGCAGTGTTCATGTTTTTTGGTTGGGTGAGCAATCTGTAAACATGACGGCATTCCGTACAAGGTTTCAAATGGAGTCTGCCTGGTAGAAGAGTGAACGACGACGTTGTGTAATTATTCAACTGAAGGTAAATAATCACACCAACTTTGCTGCTTGAAGTTACAAAGCACTTGTAACATTCAACCTAGTTCTCTCATGAACGTAATCTTGAGTTGGGGTACTGGTATTACGGTGTTGCTACAAACATTTGCTAATTTCAGCGAGTTATAAAACACTTCTTAGAGGAAACTCACTTCTCTTAGGATGTCAAGTAATGCAGCATACAAAATTCTGTGAACAGTCACGTAAACTTCTGGACATATAGGTTCACGCAGTAGACTTTCTACCCCAGAACTTTCATGCAGTAAAAGTTCTTTCTCATTACCACTTAACGAAATTGTAAAAAATGTTATGGTAAATAACTGGCACTGAGAATTCTGGCAGACTTTTCAATGTACTACTGGCTGACATACGAGTGCCGTCAATACCGACCAACCCTAGTTTGACTTGCTTTGCTTGGATCTATGTGGTGAGCAGTCATATTGTTGCTGCGGTGATTTTGAGTTACTATTTATCAGTGCAAATGGTGGTGCAAAAGGATTTAACACCACCTCTCAATTTCTTGTATCTTTTAGTGGAGTGCTCCCATATTTGTAACATTGTTGGTTATGCTCATGTGTCATCGGCGTGGATAGAGCATCGGTCACATCCTGAATCAGAACGTCGCTCTTGTGTACGTTTGTTTCTTGACTGTTTATATTGCAGTGTCTTTGCATATTCACTACCACCTGATCTGCTTTGTTTCCCATTATCAGACTGGTGATTTCCTTCATTACGTTATTATCTGCACCTTCTGCACCAACAATTGTAAGTCGCGACGAGTATTTTCGTGCAATAGTTAACTCAAATAGTCATTGTAACAATTTTTTTTTTAGGTGACTGGCTTGGCTACTGAACGGTGCGGTAAGTGTACTTTCTGTACTGGTTTGATGGGCTGGGAGAACCTGTAGAACCTGTTTAATTTTTAGTTGTGTTCCCTCGCGACATAGTGTCTAAACAAGCATAAAGCAGGAGTTTGTCTCGAAATTGCTTCACTGAAGTGATAGATCTACTTGCCAGATCTACTCGCCCAGTTTAATTGATAACAGTGCGAAAACTGGAGAAGTACCATGGCTACGAACATCTCATTTCACATAAGTGGTGTCATGTATCAAGTGCGCTCATACAGTGATGTAAAATTAGCCTCCAGAGAATGACGACGACTTGAGTGGGGGGGGAGTTTGTTGTGTAGTTGAGCCCGGAGTAAGCCTTGTTCTTTCTTACACTCCAATACTTCTCTTCAAAGGTTTCATGAAACTGTCCATAAGAATGTATTTGGCCGTACTCTATCTCTCACCAGTAGTTTGCACTTTCTTTCAAAGTAAGGTCAACTTATTGAAGCATTTCCCCTGACTCAATCTTACACACTGTAAAGTTCTTTTATAGTCTTTTCAAAAAGGCTATTGGGTTCTCAACATCACGCTCATTAAAGATAGGCAACTCATCTACTAATAGTCTCAATTGGCCTTGCATAGGCAAGAACTTCACCACAAACTGTGGAGGTGAGGGGAGTGTATTACTAGATGTATTTGAAGTTGACTGGTGAGTGGCTTTAAGTGACTTAAGCGACTCTTCCAAACCACGAATACGGTGGTCCATTTCAGACACCATTTCACTATAAAGACCTGAGCTTGAACTGGGAGATTCTTGTGCATTTTGTGATTGGGCTATGGTGTTACGCAATTCCACCAATTCTGCTTCTGGTTCTGGCGCTATGCATCTGACACTCTTCTATAGTGGTGTTCAGTTTGGTGGCTATAAGGTCTATATGTGGTACCACTTTTTGCAATACTTCATTAACAGCTTCAGCTCTGATTGAGTTGAACTGAGCCTGCATTTCAGCACAAGTTGACTTTAATTTGTTGTGTAAGCAGGTTGTCTACAGGTCATGAAAAAGTCCTGGATCATGATCCCAGATCATGAGAATTTCAGAATCCATCTTTTGATGTACCAAGATTCTTTGTAACGTTTGAAGAAATTTGAAGAAATATTTTTCGTAAGTTGGGAGGAAGGAAAACGTAAATTTAAAATGTCTGCAGGTTGTTAACAAAGCCATAAACATTCTCTTTTGACAGCATGGTTGGGGATGCAGCAATCTCAAAAGTGTGTGCCTCACTCCAGCTGACAATATGGCGCACGTGAACCACATGCGATCCATGCTTCCACTACACTACAGCACCACCATTGTGCAATATTGATTATTTATGTGATGATTCTTTTGTTACAGTGAGCCATATCAATAAAATAATACTAGTAAACAAATACATTAACCTTGTTTTTCATATGGATCATGATGGTGCATTGAAAAATTCTCGCCATACTCGTTACAGCACTGTTCTACTGTAACAATTTCTCTTCCAAGGGACGATAAAGTTTAATGAAACTGAAAATTGCACACTTTTTTTTACATAACACTTGCTACACCACCTCTACAGCTGGCGTAAATTATGGAAATGCTCACACCTATCTGGTCTGACGCCACATCCAATTGAAAGAAACAACTTTAGAGCTATTTTCTTGCTGTGTTGAATTTTTACTATTGATTTCTTACAGTTATCATTAATTTCATAGAATTTCATGATTAGGAAATGTGTACTTCTCTAATAAGTTAAGAATTTTTGGTTTTGTTGATTCTTATGATTTTTGTGATGTAATTTTTTTCTGAGTTTTTTATTTCTTGTATTGCTTATTGCTGTATGCGCTGTGTTCCCAAGGCCAGACATATTTTGTACCTTTGTAAAGTTGGTTATAAAGTTCGACTAATATTTTTAAAATGCCAGGGAAGTGTTAATTTCAAGAAAGTTGACTGAGTAAAGACAAAAAAGTAAACAGTGTGTTATGGTTACAACCTGTGCTGGGTAATAAATTTAAAGTTTTTTTTTTGTAAAATCTGCAATTCAAAGTTTTAGATCAGCAATAGTGGCTATGGAGCAGTGAAAACAATAAAAAACGGGAAAAAAATATTGAGAGCTTTTAAAGTGTTACAACAGGTAAACAGACAACTATCAAATTTGTAAATAGTGTTTGAGCTGAAACAAGTGAAATTGCAGCATCCAGTGNACAACAGGTAAACAGACAACTATCAAATTTGTAAATAGTGTTTGAGCTGAAACAAGTGAAATTGCAGCATCCAGTGTTTGTTCCAAACATGAACCTTTATCATCATCATCTCAACGATGACGTAGTGATAACTCATTGACAGACTACCTTATTAAAGATGAAGTTACAATAGCTGAAATCATATGGTCCATGAACAAAGTAATGACTCATTCTTCTGATAGGAGCAGTGGCAGTAGCAGTGATATATTCCCTCTTGTTTCCAGAAAGCATCGCAACACGACAGTTTCAAATGCATAAAGATAAATTTGGCTACACAGTAACATATAAGTTAGGTCCTCACTTCTAAAGTGATCTTGCTCAAGAAGTAAACAAATGTGATTTTTTCTTTGTTTATCATTTAATGAAAGTCTGAATAAAATTGCTGAAAAGGGACAGATGGATATAGTGGTTTGATAATGGAACTCATCTTTAGAGCGAGTGTGCACTCGTTACCTGACCTCAACATTTATAGAGCATTCTACAACCGCAGATTTGCTAAATGCATTTATGAGTTCGTTAAACGAACTTGGGGTGTCAGAAGTAAAGGTAATGCAGATTCAGTGTCATGGGCCAAATGTGAATTTAAAGTTTCTTGCCAAAGATGTTGAATCTTACAGACAAGTGGAGGGTTCAGATAGCTGCTCTTCAATTGATGCCGGCACTTGTTCGTTGCATGATGTTCATGGGAGATATAAGGCTGCATGCAATGCTTGCAGATGGCATCTGAATGATTTTTTGCGTGCTTTCTACTATCTCTTTAAAGACTTTCCGTCTAGATGAGCTGACTATGTACATCACACAGGTTCTATGGTATTTCTATTGAAATTATGCTCAATAAGGTGGGTTGAGAATTCTGAAGTTACTCAAAGGGCTTTTTCATTACTACCGAATGTTAAGAGATATGTCAAAGCTGTAAAGGTTAAACCGCCAGCAACAAAGAACTATNGGCTTTTTCATTACTACCGAATGTTAAGAGATATGTCAAAGCTGTAAAGGTTAAACCGCCAGCAACAAAGAACTATAGCAGCAAAGTTTGTCTCTGACAGTTGACTGCATGAACAACTTTCATTTGTGCAGTCTGTAACACTAGNAGAACTATAGCAGCAAAGTTTGTCTCTGACAGTTGACTGCATGAACAACTTTCATTTGTGCAGTCTGTAACACTAGAACTGGAACAGTTCTTGGCCAGGTATCAGTCAAATGATCCACTGCTTCCATTTATCTATTCAGAATGATATTCTGTGATGTTTAGTATGGCAAGTAGATGTGTTAAGAAAGATGTTGTGGACAGTTTGCCTAATGCAGCAAAACTTTATGGGATTGGATGTCCATAATAAGGGAAACCTTAAGTCTGTTAAGACTGTTGTCAGATTTGGTGCTGCAGCATTTTGCAAAGGGATCAAGGAAATTTATGTCCTTAGTATCAGGAAATATTGCAGAAACTTTTTAGTTACGCACATTGTACACAAAGTTAGATTTGAAACCACCTTTATGAAAGAAAATTGTGAAAGGAGCATCATGTCTTTCACCTGAAGTTGCTTTGAGCATTCTAGGAGAAAGTCGCCTAATAAGTGCTCTTGATGAACTAGTATCTAAAAAAAAAACTAGCTCTATTGGAAGCAGACATTGTGAAAAAGAGCTACATGAAGCTGAAAGAAAACCCAATTGTAGAAAAGACATTAAAAACATATAATTTAAGCTGAGAAACCCTAGATTTTTTTTTTTTGGTCTACAGGTGTAGCTTTAGACAGCAAAGACTACAATGAATTTCTAAAATTTTGCATAATTGTATTGACTCTCTTTCACGGCAATGCTGCTGTAGGAAGGAGCTTCTCTGTAAATAAGGATTGTCTTTTTGACATTCTGTGGGAAGACTCCTTAGTTGCTGTTTGGTCTGTACATGGAGCTGTTCTAGCAGCAGGAATTAGCAAATATCAATATTACAAAATTAATGATTTCTGATATACAAAGCTTGAAATGCTAAAATGCATTGAAAGAAACGAAGCTAAAGAAATTGAAAGAAAGTGAAGCTCAAAATGCAACCAATAGGGCTGCAGAAGAGTTGAAAATTCTCCATCAGAAGAAGAAAATGTTTATGGATCAGACAATGGAAGAAGTGCACTGTTTCTATGAAGAAATTTTGAAACTGCAGCAAAAGTTAAAAAAGTATTTTTTTTGTGAGAGAACAATAATTACTATCCCCTTCATAATAAATTTGTAAACAATAAATAAAAATTAATGTAAAGTTTTTTTTTAAATTCTGTTTTGGTCAGGTTGTGAACAAGATTTCACTATTATCTGTATGTAAGTTCTTAATTTCCTGTCTTTAAGTAAAAGCGAATTATTCTTTGGGTTCGTTGAAGAAACTTTGTTGATTCTGATAGGGGACAGATATGCAATTTTCACAACTGATAGTTTATTAAATTTATTACTCTGTCGACCTGATTTAATTTGCTACTGAGAGTAGTAAATTTAGCGTAGGGATTGTGGGTATGTTAAAGAAGAAGCCCCAAAGTGCTAATTAAAGATTATTTTTGGTGCATAGAAGAATCAAGGCAAGGCAGATGGTAGTAACTCTATCCAGGGGGGTGTCAAAACAATGCACACTTATTAGTATGTGAGAAAGATTGTGTTTTTCATTGTGAAATAGCCATTTGTATTTTCGGTCACTTCTACAAGTTATTACATCAATGATTAATAGTTTTTTCCTATTGGATGTTTTTTTTTTGACACCCAGCTGCTGATTCCTTATACTTACGGTTTTTTGCTTCTGCCAGTTAGTCAATGGACTCTTAAGAGCATATGTAACTGGTAAATTTTATTACAAAAGAGTCCAAGTTTTGAGAGTTGGTGAGTTAGAATTGGTGCAGGTTATTTTGAATGTTAATGATAAAATTTGTGATGAAAATACAAGCCTCTATATGTTTGTATATGTAGGAAGTCATTTATTGTACATATACATGGAAGACACATATGACAAATTTTCTTATATTACATTGTTAATTGAATTTGTAATTATTGCAAGGGCATACTTTTGCATGGAAAATGAAGTTCTGAATTATCATTGCTGCACGAGTCATATTCTGTATTGTATTTCAATGTGAAAAACAGTATTCATCGNAATGAAGTTCTGAATTATCATTGCTGCACGAGTCATATTCTGTATTGTATTTCAATGTGAAAAACAGTATTCATCAAAGGTTCATAAGTTGATAATAATAAAAAATCCTCAGAATATCACTGTTATTTTTTCCTCCTCATTCACCATCTCCCTTTGTGGGACATATTCCTTGTGAATAAGCCCTTGTGTGTTAAAAAGCAGATAAGCATTGTTTTTTGTTGCTGTGGACCTAACATACTTTTTTCTGTATTGGTGAACTCAGTAACTTCCACTGACACAGTTACTGTTTCGTTTCAGTGTTTTCTACCACGTTTCATCTCCGTTAATTATCTGAGAAGTGGAGTTTGGGCTGTTTTCGCATTGTTGTTAGAGCTTTGTGCATTCCTGAACTTGCTGTTCTTTTTGTTCACTTGTCAGGAGACGAGGAACAGGTTTCCCTGCAATGCAGCGCATTCCCAGTTTATAGTGTTAACATTTGCGTGCAGGTCTCGAATGACAAACCATCGGGTTTAGGCAAATAATAAATTGTTAAATGTTGATCTTCATGGAATTTTTTTTTATAAATCATAGCCACATTTGTGTTGGTGATGATAGTTGGGAAGAAGAAGAAGAAAAAAACATGAATATATATATTTTTTAATTTGGTCATAATGCTGATCTTAAAACAGCTTGAATGCAACTTCATATTAATGCACAGTGCATCAGACGTATATAGTGTTCCAGAGCAACAATGACTTTAAACTAGTTCCTTAGGTAGACTGGGTGTGATCTAGTGGTGTCGCAACATACCGTGCTCCATATAGGTAGGGTAGTTTCTTTCCACTGACTTTTGACTTGCACCTCTTATATAATTTTTATGGCAATGAAAAATGCCTTTAGTGGTAATTCTGAGCAAAATTTTTGTTGTTCTTGATTTTGAAATAATCTTAGATCTTGTTGGGCAAAAAATTTTTTAGTTAAATTCAATAGTCACTGTAATGTGAAGTTAATATTCGTTGGCTTATTTAAATAGCTTTAAATTAGACCTTCTACATTGTGCAATTGTGCTGTGAAAACTGAGTGTGTTTGGACATTTGCTAACATGGTTGACTTACGTTCAGGAGGTCCTGGTTTCCACCACCCTCCTGGCCGGTTGCACAAGAGAGGTTTTTTCCAAAATGGTTTTCCATAACCATCCATCTAAACTATGCTGCAGTTTCTCAATATAAAACACCATATTTCTTCATCCTTTAGTTTGTAAAGATCTTGGTTAGCCTTTGTGGATAAGTTGGAATCAAGTTGGTGAATTTCATCATTGTCTTAATCGCCGTTGTCTTCATTTGTTTCTGCTGCTGCCAAAGGCTTTATAATTAGAGTTATCGTTGTAGAGGTTGCTCTTACATGTNTATTGGTGAACTCAGTAACTTCCACTGACACAGTTACTGTTTCGTTTCAGTGTTTTCTACCACGTTTCATCTCCGGTAATTATCTGAGAAGTGGAGTTTGGGCTGTTTTCACATTGTTGTTAGAGCTTTGTGCATTCCTGAACTTGCTGTTCTTTTTGTTCACTTGTCAGGAGACGAGGAACAGGTTTCCCTGCAATGCAGCGCATTCCCAGTTTATAGTGTTAACATTTGCGTGCAGGTCTCGAATGACAAACCATCGGGTTTAGGCAAATAATAAATTGTTAAATGTTGATCTTCATGGAATTTTTTTTTATAAATCATAGCCACATTTGTGTCGGTGATGATAGTTGGGAAGAAGAAGAAGAAAAAAACATGAATATATATATTTTTTAATTTGGTCATAATGCTGATCTTAAAACAGCTTGAATGCAACTTCATATTAATGCACAGTGCATCAGACGTATATAGTGTTCCAGAGCAACAATGACTTTAAACTAGTTCCTTAGGTAGACTGGGTGTGATCTAGTGGTGTCGCAACATACCGTGCTCCATATAGGTAGGGTAGTTTCTTTCCACTGACTTTTGACTTGCACCTCTTATATAATTTTTATGGCAATGAAAAATGCCTTTAGTGGTAATTCTGAGCAAAATTTTTGTTGTTCTTGATTTTGAAATAATCTTAGATCTTGTTGGGCAAAAAATTTTTTAGTTAAATTCAATAGTCACTGTAATGTGAAGTTAATATTCGTTGGCTTATTTAAATAGCTTTAAATTAGACCTTCTACATTGTGCAATTGTGCTGTGAAAACTGAGTGTGTTTGGACATTTGCTAACATGGTTGACTTACGTTCAGGAGGTCCTGGTTTCCACCACCCTCCTGGCCGGTTGCACAAGAGAGGTTTTTTCCAAAATGGTTTTCCATAACCATCCATCTAAACTATGCTGCAGTTTCTCAATATAAAACACCATATTTCTTCATCCTTTAGATTGTAAAGATCTTGGTTAGCCTTTGTGGATAAGTTGGAATCAAGTTGGTGAATTTCATCATTGTCTTAATCGCAGTTGTCTTCATTTGTTTCTGCTGCTGCCAAAGGCTTTATAATTAGAGTTATCGTTGTAGAGGTTGCTCTTGCATGTCATAACTATAACGTGCTTGATGCTATGTGGTTTAATTAAGTACATGAATGAAGTGTGTGGCGATATGTGGATAATGCAGTGAGATAAGATGAGGTGTGGGCCAGGTGCTGAGGCTGAGAGGTAGCAGTGGCAGGAGCGCGTGCAGACCCGGGGATGACCATGGCTTCCCCTCCCACCAGCGAGAGGAGCTGGTGCAGCAGCTGGAGACGGCCAACCTCAGGGTGAGTGGTGACACGCACAGTAGCTGGCAGCTGGCAGCTGGCGGACCTCTATGTACTCACGCTTTACCTGCTTTTCTGTGTGCGACCTCATCATTTGAAAACCCCAAACTTCAACTTCTTTTTTCTCTCTCTCTCTCATAAGTACCTTTAGAAGACCACTCAAATTACTTTGAAAAATGCCTCAGATGATATTTGCCATTTATATGTTTATTATTTAATACTAACTGAGATCACTTTTTCACACGCTCGTAACTTGTAGGAATGTTTATTTTATGTCTTATTTACAGTCTTCAAAATTTAAAAATTTAATTTTTGATGTGTATAATGTTTAATAGCAGTATTTACTGGCCATGTTCGTAAAGACTTTAAGAAGAGAGGATTACGTTGCCAGAGCAAAATTTAACAGCCCCAATTAAAAAAAATTTTTTTTTTCTCTTAAAGCAGACTAAATTGGGTATCTACAGATAGTAAATTTTCATTTATATGGGGGAAATCTGCCTATAATGACATACTCGGATAAAATGACATANGGCCATGTTCGTAAAGACTTTAAGAAGAGAGGATTACGTTGCCAGAGCAAAATTTAACAGCCCCAATTAAAAAAAAATTTTTTTTTCTCTTAAAGCAGACTAAATTGGGTATCTACAGATAGTAAATTTTCATTTATATGGGGGAAATCTGCCTATAATGACATACTCGGATAAAATGACATAGTAGGGCTTCCAATCCCGCAGCCTGAATTCAATCTCTGTATTTGCGGGACTACGAATTTTCAATCCCGCGGGATCTCAGTATTTGCGGGATCCCGCATATTGAAAATATTCACATTTATATAAGGCAAATAAAACAATGAATTAATCAACTAACTCCACATTTATTTACGTATTACTATTAGTATGAGATCAATCAAATTACACCGTTTATTTATCACAAAAAAACAATGAATTAATCAACTAACTCCACATTTATTTAAGTATTACTACTAGTATGAGAATGAGATCAATCAAATTACACCGTTTTTTCTTCACAAAAAACAGTAACAAATACTGAATAAAAAACTATCTTCTTCAAAAAATACACAAACAAAATTTAAAAAATCAACCAAAAAAAAACACATTTTCAACTGAAAATTGATATAGGTTACTTTAATTATTAAGTTTGTCAGCTTTCAATTGAAAATGTTTGCGAAGGAAACACAACATATCTAAACTGTCGTCTGCCAAACTACTGCGTATTTTAGAGGCAATATAGCCAGCAGCAGAAAATGCCCTTTCGGCTTCCACACTTGTCGGCGGTATTCCTTTTAAGGCTTTATATGTAAATGTAAGATATTTTCCCATTGACCCCCCAGATTCATAGAGAGTCATTTCTTTTTTTATAATGGACTCAAGTGTATTAGCTCGAGATGGTGACGGGCAAAGTACATTACATGCTGACGATATAGTTAACTCTAACTCCTGTTGTAATGTAAGATCAAGATTGGAACCCGATGACGGAATTACTTGATCAGCCTCTTCGTCATCATTGCTCTCAGATGAATTTAAAAGGCTGAAGTTCATTCTCGTTACAAAATCTTTAATTTCTTTTCGAAGTAAACTTTTCGGTAGAAGATGAAAAGTTTCATCGTCACACGACGCGTGGTAACTACGAGGATTTTGGAGATAAATCAGTAGTGCAGTCACATTTCTACGTCGTTGTAAAATACGTCGGCGCAAAGACAAAGCTAATTCTGAAGCTAACGTTGAATGATTATCTTCCAGTTTCTTGATCATAAATTTGAGCGTAGCTTCAGCAGTAATGAGATTGGCATCTTGACGACAAAGGACTTCGACAGCAAGTTTTACCGGCTTCAAGATATTTTCTAGATTTACTAAAGCATCAAAATCATGTTCTAAAAACCTATACTCAATGTTCGTACTAAGACCCAGATCAATCAATGCTTTAGCAATGCACAATTTCAATTTGTTAAATTTTTCTACCATGGTAGCCAAACTACTCCATCTTGTCTTACCATCTCTATCTAATTCTATTCCAGTCACCGAGCGATCGCGCTCGCGAGAGGTCGCATGCACACTTTTTTTCAGTCCCGCAAATCCCGCGGATCCCGCGCCCGTAATCCCGCATCACGCGGGATTGGAAAATGACGCGGGATCCCGCAATACCGAGATCTCGGTATTGCGGGATTGGAAGCCCTATGACATAGTGAGTGTTTTCAGAAATTCTCACAAGGGGTGAATGTCGTAACAGCTTTAAAGTATTCAATGGTTGGCAGCAGTGATACTGTGTTGGTGGCAGCTGGAAGGGTTGTTTATTTTTCGCACCAGAAACAAAAAATGAAATGTGAGTATTCTAAACTTTAAAAGTTATAGGTTTATTTCACCTTTAGTTATTTGTAAGATATATATTATCAATATTATATATTATTAAGAGAAACTGTAGGCATTTTGCTACTTAATAACAGTTACATCAATGGGATTTTGTTTTGCTATTCAATTAAAACAACTACTGTCAAGGAAAAATGACATATATGTGTTATGGGTTAAATGACATAGTGTGTCGTTTTACCCTATCACTAACCGTGATAGCTTCATTTAAATATTTATTATTGTTAACAGTTAATCCAATGCCTGATGATCAGCTATTGCTAGATTGTTTCTGTTAATTAAGAAATTTAATTGTATTTAATAATTGGTTTGCAGATGGTTGGAAAAATAAGAGGACAAATACGAGGCAAAGCTGGAGTAGTGAATCAATGGCCTGAGCTATTTGGGCAGTCGAGAACAATGAGATGACTGGTTGAAAGCATCCAAGACATTTAGTGTTACTCAAGCTACACTGAGAAGACGGGGCAGGAATGGTAAGAATAAGATATTTCAAGGTTCAGTTAAAGGGCTAGGATGTTATCAAACAACTTGTGATGCCAATACTGAAAGGGAACTTTTGGATCACATTAAACTGTGGGAATCCTGCTGTTTGTTTTACAGCTACAGATGCGAGGATATTAGCTTTTGAGTTGGCCAAAAAAAAAATGGGATAGATCATCGTTTCAACAAAGCAACCTATTTGGCAGCTTAGGATTGGTTATCTGGATTTCGTAATTGCAACCCAGACATATCATTAAGGAAGCCAGAACCAACCAGTGCTGCCCGTGCTATGGCTTTCAATAGACCTCAAGTAAATGGGTTTTTCCAAATTTATACAAAAGCTTTGGCTTAGGGCTCACCCTGGAAGAGTTATGACCCAGTACCAAATCAGTGGTCTTTTTGCAGTAGCCTATGTGAAGGCTGCTACAGCGAAAATCGCTTTAAGTGGATTTGAGCAGACTGGTTTGTTTCCAATTAACCCTGACATTTTTGAAGATCACCTATTCGCTGCCAGTAAGACAACAAATTGCGCCACCATTGAGCAAAACGAAACTGATCTGGCACATGCATCTGAGTTAGAGCCTCGAGTATCTTTGTCAATGCTGCAGTCTTTACCAAGTGCAGAGTCTGCAGTGCAGCGTACATTTCCATCAGATTGTGATCTAGAACTACAGCTCGTATCAGTGGAGTTCACAGGTAGATGAGCCTACTGCAGGAGTACATAGCACCACCACAACTTTCACTCCATACTCAGCCTTCTACTGCAACAACCTCTTTGCATTCTAGCCCCCTTAAAAGTGAAAATCGTCGTCACTCAAAACACAGCTCAAGCATAGAAGAACTTTCACCGATTCCAGTAGCCGCAGTTGAAGGAAGTCAATGAAGAAAATGCAAAAGTCAAGAAGCAGCTGAGTTGACTAGTAGTCCATATCTCAAAATGTTGAAGACAAAATCACAAGCAAAATCACAGAAAGTAGGGAAATCAGTTACGACTGTAAAGAAAAAAATTGATGTTTAGGCCTAATTCCAGAAGGCCAAAGTCATGTGCAAATGAAGATGTTCCCTGCTTATACTGCAAAGATTTGTTCTCGAGATCCAATCAACGAGAGTCGTGGATCCAGTGCATGCAGTGCAGTTCATGGCCTCACTGTGAGAGTGCAAGACTTACAAAAAGTTGCAAATTGTTCGTTTGTGATCTGTGTCAGTGACATTTTTTTATTATTAAATCATATTAACTTTTCTAATAGAATGAGCTTCGAAGAAACAAGTCATAGAAAAATATGACTTGACTATGTCATTTTATCCTCACATAAGTCTATAATGACACACTAAGCATATTTTTTTAATGCAAATAAAATGTAATCTTTGAATGAATAGTGCAATGGCAGTGAATTGACTAGATAGAGATTTTTAGACATTCGCCATTGCGATGCAGATGTCTGTCATAGAAAAACAGGACTGAGCACGAAAAAAATACTTAAATAAGACCTATGGACGAAAAAATAAATATATGTATACAATACTGGAAAATTCCGAGAGGGAATGCAGTCAAAAAACAGAGTCAAATAAAACAGAACAACAAGTTAAATACGGAAAACTTATATACTATAAATGTTTACAAAAAAACTATATACAACCAACAGACAACACACCAAAGATGACACAGACTAGTTATCTACTTACATAAAATAAAATAAACACAACGAAGAATCTTGCACTAACACAGTAGTTTTTCGAAAACTGACAGAATGCGACGTTTTGGGAACTTTCTGGCTTTGTTCATACATATTCTTGACTACAGCATACCTGGCTTGCATTCTGTTTTGTCTGGTAAAGCTGCTGTGTTTGAGTGCGTTTCTTTGTTGTGTTGTCCCATTTTGTTACTATTTATTTCTAATTCTGACAGTTTTCCAGTTAGAATGATAAATTTGTCCGATTGTGCCATTTGTGTTGAGGAGGGGACCATGATAGGTGTTTGCAAGCAGGTCATACAATTACATCTAAATGTTTTGGATGATTCTAGAGTAGAACAAATAGAATGCCATCGACTAGAAGTACTTGATGAACTGCTAGAGAAGAGATATCTAGTCTGAGCGCAGCAGTCAAAGCATACTGGGTACAATGCAATTTCCTCATACTGAAGAATGGCGTACTTTACAGAAACTGGGAAAGTAATGATGGAAAACATACAAGCTTACAGTTGGTCCTCCCAGAATTCAGGGTTCCTGAAGCCTTAAAGGAACTGCATAATGCGGCAGCCAGTGGGCACTTTGATGTTAATAAGATCCTTGACTACCAAATTAGACTGAGATTCTACTGGCTTCATTGTCGGGACGATGTTGAGAAGTGGTGCCGAATGTGCGACACTGCACTGCGAGGAAGAGCCCAAGGACCAGAGGATAAGGTAACCTCCAGAAATACAATGTTGGAGCCCCATTCGAGAGGATGGCAGTTGATATTCTGGGTCCCTTGTCTGTTGCAGAGCGAGGTAATTGCTATCTACTGGTGGCCCCCAAGATTACTTTACCAAGTGGCCTGAGGTCATTCCCCTCCCCAAACCAAGAATCACATACTGTGGCAGATGCGCTCATAGAATATGTCTTCTCGAGGTTTGGGGTTCCACTAAAACTCCGTTCCAGTCAGGGAAGGAACTTTGAAGCTGCGGTGTTCCAGTAGGTAACAAAGATTCTGGGGATGAAAAAGACTAGGACTACAGCCTTACGCCCTCAGTCGGATGGAATGGTCGAGACGCTTAACCAAACTCTTGAGCAGTACCTGTCATCTTTGTGGCAGACAACCAAAAGGCTTGGGATTCAAAGATGTCATTGTTTCTCTTTGCTTACCACTCGGCAGCTCACAAGTCCACAAGGGTAACTCCATCAAGGATGCTGTTTGGAAGAATGCCTTCCTAGTTACCTGCTGTTTGGCCGACCGACAGAAGAGGAAGCTGCAACTCTTGATTATAACAGTCTAGTTGGCATTCATGATTTTGCTCGACAGCACCTCAGAATAAATAGTGACAGGAGGAGGAGGAGGAAAACTGGTGTTCCTGTACATCTCCCGAAAGGGTGCTGCCAGATGCTACAGAAATGTTGGAAAGGCCCCTACAGGATTCTGAAGAATATATATGATGTGGTCTTTCAGATTTGTTGTCAATGTTCTCGGGCGACTGGCACTCTATGAAGGTCCGGATGTTGCAGAGTCTGCCCGGGACGAACAGACTTTAGGAGGGGGCAGTGTTACACGCTCGCTGCTTTGTACACGAGGGCAGAAGAGGACAGATAAGTGATATGATAGCAAGCTGCAAGTGACTAAGGAAAGTTTGAGTGACAGGAGAGCGATAATCCTACCATGGTTTTTACTTACAAAGTGTGCCGCCATGCATTCTTCCACGTGGTACCGTGATAAACCTTTTGTGTCTTGCGCGCTCCTGACCATCAGCAGATTGAATTTCTGCGTTTATCTGAAGAATTTTCTAGTTGTTTACTGCCCTAGTTTCTCTCAGCGTGATTCGGGGTGCTGCGAACATTCCAAGTCAAGGCCAGCGACTATAAAAGTGCGTTGGGCCTCGGAGCCAGGAGTTCATGAGAATTGGAAGTCTGGGCGATTGTGCGACGTTAATCAATGAGCTAGAAGAGCAAGTCGTAGCACCGGAAGTGACCAGCGGGAGGAAAATCTGCGACTGCGAGCATCAAAGCAGTGAAGAGTGGGACTGGCAGCAGGACTATTGGTCTAGATGTGTGAGTGAAAGACATTACAAATGATGCAACAGACAGACTGAATGTGTGTTAATGATGAGTATGAGTTAGTTGACTATAATAAAACCGAGACATTAAGAAGGATGTTAATTAGAATTTAAATAGACATAAAATATTGCATTCACTGAGAAATAAAAAGAATAATAGTGGAGATAAATAATTTAATGCTGCAAATATTAGCTGTTGAATAAATTTAAAGTCAAATTTACTTCTTTATTTTTTATTAAAACCTCCATCCCTTACAAACTCAGATACGCCCCTCAGGCATCTTGTAACAATAATATCGGTTTGTGAACATTGATTTACATTTGTATTTATATTTTCTATTTAGATGTAAATGCTTATACTCTGGTCATTATTTTTGTGTATGCTGTGCTGTCTCTATGAAGTTACAGAGGAGTGATACCGAGAAATGTTTACATTGAGATAATGCAGAAGGATATGCAACAAGCCGGAAGTATAAATTATGCAGCTTTTCAAAAGTGCTCAGCATGCTGTGGATATCCTACAAGTAATAAGTTGGTTTTAGTAATAATAATTGCTTGTTTTTTTGCCTGGGGTAGTTTTTGCTTCATTTGGCTTCTCTTTGCTATGCTTTTTAATTATAGAAATCAAGTTCTGACTTACCTTCATATTGCACAGCTCTTTGTGTTGCTTTCACGAGGCACAAATGGACATTTGTTTGCAGCTTTTGCATCGCAACACTCAATTATTCTCTTTTTTCCCTCTCCCAACTATGTAAAATTATATTATATCTGGAAGGTCCAGCAGGATTGATACATACTGTGCTTTGTTCGTAGTATACTGCCTAATGTTTTTACCTTGGACGGCATAGTGTCCACCCATAGTGGTTCACGGATGGTACATCCCTTCCAGTGCTTTGGTGCACTTGGGTGGAATCACCTTTATGTCAACTGCTCCATTTTCTGATATGCTTATTCCTTGGTTTTTGTAAGTGTTGTGCCACGTAATAGGTACTGTATTATAAATCAAACTTCAGGATTTGTACACATAAAATTTCATCTTATTACACTTTAAGTGCTATGAAATTTTTATTATTGTAATCGATTCCTCATTATCATTTGTAGTTGTCTTGTTACAATGTTAGTCTTGAAGTGCCCCCTCCCTATACCTTTAATTTTGTGTAAGTTTGATGCCTCACCTGGCGAGTAGTGTTTAGTGGTGCCGTTTAGTTTCAAGGACTTCCCCTCTGACAACTGGGAAGTAGGTGTCATCTTAATGGGGTCTTTGGAGGGGACAAGAGCCTGAGTTCTGGGCAGCTCATTAATTGCCCGCTGGACACAGGCAGGAGCACTGCTCGAAGCAGGGGTGTGCTCGAAGCAGGGTGCGTGGGTATCCTAGTAGGAATGTAGCTGTATGCTGGGCGACCCTGCATTTGAGACTCTAGGCATCGCACTTCTTTCCCCACAATGTGTCCAGTTAACTGGAATTTGGCTTCTTGGATGGAGTAGGTGGTAGTGGTGAGAGTGCATGGAATGTGGTACAGGAGGTGCTAGAAGGAATCTATTTTCTCTTCAGAAGAGCTGATGGTGGTTCCCGTCTGGTGTGCAGCGGCTTCCTGTTTCCACGCATATACCCTGTTGGTGCTGTACTGTGTATCCACCAGGCTTCTAACCAAAGCCAGAGCCTGTGTGGCTGCTTTCGCCCGATGATGAGTTATAAATTTGGGTGACAGCACAGAGGTAGGCAATAGCGGGTGTACTGTAGGAGGCGGCTTGGCCTGGCACGTCCAAGGAAGGGTACCTGCTGTTGGTGGGAAAAGCCTGTGCGGCCTCCGAGAGGGCAGTGACTCCCCTCACTCTGCGTTATCCACCTAGAATGCGTCCCGTTCCTTGGTGGTTATCAGAAAGAGCTGGACGTTGACGGCAACTCCGAGTCCCCTTTGGAAGGTTTGCATTCCACGCCTTTAGGGATTGCATACTATTGGCTTCCTGCACGTACATTGACTGGGCGGGATGTCGCTAGCAGAACTAAGCACTACTCAGAAAGGGACAGTGGCAGGGTTGGGCACTGCTCCTGTGTTACTCAGCAAGGTGCGATGTTGCCATAGGATCCAAGCAACACACAAAGACTGAATCCCTTTTGAGTTAAACACCGGAAGGGCAAGAGAGGAGGGAGGGAGGCACATGCCTACTCCTGGAAGAGTGTTGGCGGAGCACTAGGTCAAAGAGGGAGTTAGCGGGCAGCAGGGTGAGAAGAAAGCAGACTGAGAGTGATAAATGCAGCCAACTCAAAATATGTATGTTCATTGCCTTGACTATAGAACACACACATGCAGTCTGTACCCTGATTGGTTCCTGAAGGGTCAAACTTAGGTTACCAACAAAGGTGGTGGGATGGTCTTGGAAGACGTGATGGCACGTGGAGCAAGGGTAACCCCAGACTGGTGGAACTCTGACTCGTCCACAAAGAATAGCTAAAATCTAGAGACTGTGAAGTCAAGTGACTGATGTTGAAGGGTTTGGTGTGCGTTCGGGCAGAGTGACGTTCTGCACAAGAGCTGCAAGTGTCAGTCCCATACTAAGGATTGTGGGTCCTATACAGGGCCAGCACAGGGGAGTGCGGAGAGGCAGAGAGAGAGAGAGGCGGAGAGACAGTGGCGGCAATGGTGGAAGGCAGCAGAGTGCTGGCTGCGTTCTCCTCCACGGCCAGCGGTCGGAGTGGTTGACACGCACTGGAACGTGATGTGGGCTGACGGTCAGTAGGCAGCAGCAGCCAGCCCGAATGCCAATCCCTGGGCATCACAGCAGGAGAGGTGCCAGTGACATGTACGGCCTAACACTCTTCTTAGGAGGGTGCTGCAGCTGTTGCGAGGCTAGTGTGTGATATAGATGTTACTCGTGGCATGCCAAGGGGGCTCCCTTCCATTAGCTGGAGCCACAGGCACGGAGGATGGTCATCCTCTCGGAATGCAGCTGGACTCACTCTCTTGTAGACATCTGGGTTGATGATGTTCTCTCTCTTTCATCACAGAGACAGTGGCCTTCCTCATGCTCAACCTTTGTGTTTGGTATAAGCATAAGGGAGTCTAAATGGTTAAAATGTCAAACATGATCGATAACAACTTGAACTTCAAGTTTGGGGTCTGAAGGATCCATTCCCTACCCTCGGGTACAACAACGGCTGAAGGCCTGGGTTCTTACAAACATCCCAAAAGAAAAGATACAAAATCTTGAAGAAGTGGGATATAAAGTTGAAAAATTATTTCTGTGCCCATTTGCAATGTTATTAAAAAAGGATAAGGTTACAAATACAATCAACGTAGCTTTAAGGAGATAGCTATGTTCACTGCGGTGACAAACTAAGTTCTTGTGGGGGTGGTTAATGTAACACAAGTTAATTGGCGTAGTTTAACTAAAGTTAACGGCAGTGAAAAATTATGTCATTGGTTGGCAACCCCTACTTACAACAAAATATAGTCTGTTGCAGGGTACGCAAATTCGGCGGGTACCCTGTCATCAAAATAAAAAGTTATGGTGTAGTCAATTCAACTGTTTTTCATAATGGTAAATGCTTAAGGTACATATTTTTTGATTTACAGTACCAGCTCCAGTAAAACTGCTTGTCTCAAATTTAAGTAAAGAAAAATTAACACAATAGAAAATGGTTTACATGGCCCTTAAGTGGCGAAATGAAGGCTTGTTTCTCAGTCTCCATCCATTGCCAGCTCTGATCCCTGCATAGGAGGTTGTTCAACGGTCCCACGAGTTCAGCAATATTGGGAATAAAATCACGTAACCAGTTGCAGAGCCCTAGAATTTCCGCAACTGTTTCCGGTTCTGAGGAATTTGTGCTTCTGCTATGGCTCGTATTTGCCCAGGCTGAGGATAGTTCCCTGTGCCACAAGAAATCTATCTCTGTTTTCTCGAAGTGGCAATTGGGCAGTCTGCACTTGAGGCTGTGGACCTCAAACCTTTTCAGCACTAACTGCAGATGGCGTTTGTGTTCCTGCCAGTCATTGGAGATTATTATATCATCTAAGTACGCATAGCAAAACTCCCCAACATAGCCAATTAGGATAGCTACAGCCATTAGTTGTTGAAATGTGGCGGGTCATTCTTAAGGCCAATTGGAATGCTTCTCAGTTGGGGGCAGTAAAGGTTGTACGTGGCCTCGATTCTGAGTGTAGAGCTATCTGCCAATAGCCACAGTGTATGTTGAGGGTGCTGGATATTTTGACTTTCCCTAGAGCCTTGAGCATGTGCTCCAAATTGAGAGAAAGGAGAGCTACGGACTGGGTAATTTTATTCTGGTTATAGTAGTTGACACATAACCGCAGGGTACCTACCGTCTTTCTTCTGTACCAAGAATACTTGAGCATTGGAGGCAGATTCAGACTCAATTAAGTCCAGCTGCAAGGTATTCGTTTCGGTGCATGCATCATGCATCTGGATTTGTTTGCCATCTTGGATGACATTACCTACTGCTCTCTCATTCCAGGCGATTGGCGGCCATTTTGTGACCTTGAACTTTACACCAACTTGTTTCTAGAATTTTCCTCTTCATGCTGCTTTGTCATTCCATGTAGCTACTTCATGCTCTGTCATTCCATCTTGTTTTTTTCATGCTCTGTCATTCCATCTTGTCTCTCTTGCTCCTTCTTTGTCCACCATATTTGATTTTGTCTGCAGTAATTCCCTCGCTGACTGCTAGGGGCGCTGGTGTCGCTCTCGCTCGGCTGCCATGTTAGTTCTGGAGTTGACAATTAGAGCCACTGCTATTTAATTTTCATAGAGCTCAAAATATTGTCCGGAGTAGGGCGGGATTGAACAGCCGGACCTTCGGTCGCCAGCATGGTGGACGCCTTAGACCACTCAGCTATCGGTGCAGGTAAGAAAGTAAGATTTCAAGTGTGGTATATGCATTGTAACACCCCTCACCACCACCCACCCCCAAAATTATAAAAAGTTGCTGAAAATTGAAAAACCAAATTCTTAAAATTGAAGATCATGTAATGTTAAACTCGTTACACTACCCTAACCCCGTGGCAATTATTATAAAATCAAGAAAAGTCACAACAAGTTCTGAATATCTAGGAACATTTAACATTAGGCCCCTTCCTTTGCTCACCCCTTCACCCCAACCCTTGACATCTAACTATCTCGAAAAGCGTTGACTGCCCCCCTCCCCCCTTCAACGCAATTTCCCCTTCCCGCTGTCCAATCTTCCCACACTGATCTGGAGAGGCAGGTGGCTGGTTGGCCTTGTCAAAAATAATTAATGCATTTATAACAAATTAAAATTATTTTATTTGAATTTATCATATCAAATGTTTAAAAAATGCAAAAAAAAAAAAAAAAGTACAGTAAAATATAATGAAAAGGTATTTTTAATGCAAAATCGGTTTATAAAACTTAAATTATGTAAAATTTTTACTCTCTTATGGCAGCTAGTAACAATTAAAAAAAGAAAATTTTTTCATGAAGGAATAGGGAGGCCACGAAAAGTGATGCTAAAATGTTATATCTTAAAGATCCAAACGAAGAGGCTGCATTCCGTCGTACAATTACGTTAATGTATTAAATGTTTTGTTATATTGCTCTTAATCACATTCATTGGAGAGCTATTTTTGTTTTATTTATTTAAAGGTAAACAATGTATTAAAAACAACTCGTTATTTTCAGTCGGGGTCTGAATCATAGTTTTAAATAATTAAGCAGCAAACAGCATTTTTCACAAGTCATCTCGTAAGCAAAAGAATATGTACAGGCATATAGGTAGGCGAATATAATTTGCGATCTTTTAGGGGGCAGGCTTGTGAAATCTAGTTTGCAAGCGTCATTTCTACCCCCAGGTATGTATTTATGTATGAACGTATTTGTAAAAACCATTTATAACCATAGTGTTTAGCTAAATTAAAAAATAGTAATAATTGCATTAGAGCATTTTTTAAGATAGTAAGTTTATAACAGGGTGGTTAGGACGTATGGTTAAAAACAATTAAATATTATTTTTTTTAAATTTATTAAAATGCACTCAAAAAATATTTATGTTCATCCATGCACAGCTCATACACTGATACATCAGCTACAGAGTCCACACATGTGAACACAGGAGACTAACCCTACCCAAGACTAACTCTACCCAAGACTAACCCTACCCAAGACTAACTCTACCCAAGACTAACTCTACCCAAGACTAACTCTACCCAAGACTAACTCTACCCAAGACTAACTCTACCCAAGACTAACTCTACCCAAGACTAACTCTACCCAAGACTAACTCTACCCAAGACTAACTCTACCCAAGACTAACTCTACCCAAGACTAACTCTACCCAAGACTAACTCTACCCAAGACTAACTCTACCCAAGACTAACTCTACCCAAGACAAACTCTACCCAAGACTAACTCTACCAAGACTAACCCAACCAGAGACTAACCCTACCCGAGACTAACCCTACCCGAGACTAACCCTACCCGGATTAACCCTACCCGAGATTAACCCTACCAGAGACCAACCCTACCCGAGACCAACCCTACCCGAGACTAACCCTACCCGAGACTAACCCTACCCAAGACTAACCCTACCCAAGACTAACCCTACCCAAGACTAACCCTACCAGAGACTAACCCTATCCGAGACTAACTCTACCCAAGATTGACGCCGCCCAAGACAGACTCCTGCTATACCACCCACCTATAAAAACTGTTATGAACAATCTTGAAAAAGTCTCAAATAAGTGTCTCATAGCTAACCTCTTCACACAAAATCTTTGCAAAACATTTATACTACAGCTGACCATACCGAAGGGTCATACTAACTTGCCAAGCCAACTGACCAGGCCAGCACACTAGTTGCGAAATATTCCTAAAAAATATACCCCTAATTTCATTCATTTGCCTTGTAGAACTCAGTCAATTTTAATCGACCTGAGTAACGCATAATACTTCAGATCCTACCATAGCCCTCCTGCACACGTTTGCATAAATTTTTTTTAAAACTGATTCTCGCAATCAATTGTATACACCATTGAATTAATAGGTCTTTCAGAGAAGCAGAACGTACTGTATAAGAAATTAAACTCACATTATGTATATATAAATTGAATTTATTTACTTATTATATATATTCTAACTTTCTAATTATTTCATACATTTGACCTAATCCTACCCATTTCTTAGATCATGCATAGCAGCTAACAGTCTCATCTGATATAACACCGATCCTTCAGTTCACTAATAGTAGAAGATATCTCGTTAATGTGCGAGAAATCTTCATCTTGCTGACAGAGTGAACGGGCGCGACAGGTGCGTTTTGGCGCACATTTCAAACGTAAAACTTTCATTCAATCATAACTTTTTCAAAACTAATTTTTAAATCATGATACTTTTTAAATACATTTCTAACACATAATTGATTGAAAACCAAGCGCCAGCAAAAAATGTGCATGTTGCCTATTCATGGTCCCAAATCACAGCCATGCAGAGTTGTATGTGGAGCACAGCACTAGGTGGAACAGGCGCTGATATGTGCAGAGCAGCTGCTGGATGTACACTCACTAGCTGTTATAACAGACCACAGCAGGCTGTAGATGTGGAAGTGGGAGAGGAGAGACTGCAGTTGGTTGACAATGCCAATTGAACCCAGGAAATGTATTGTAAACAGAAGTGACGTGCTTATAGAATGTTAATGTAAAGAGTGGTGCATGTGTGTGTGCGTGCAGTGTGCGCAACTAGAGGCAGACCTGCAGGGAGTGCTGGACGAGAAGGAAGAGTTGGTGACGGAGCGCGACGGCTACAAGTGCAAGGCGCACCGTCTCAACCACCAGCTGCACACTCTGCTGCGGGGGGATCCCACCAGGGTCGTCGATGTCGATGCACTAGTCATGGAGAACAGGTACGCTGTTCCAACTTACTGTAGTAGCCATTTCAACTGTCTCGCATCATGCATGTACATTCACAGAGACCAGTATGTACTTTCTGCAATTTATTAAAAAAATTTTAAAGCTAATGTTAACTTATTTTGAACTTAAGTATAACAGTTGTAAGTTGTGTCACTGAACCATGTTTAGTTCCCATATTAGAAGTGCCTGGCCATTTAATTTGAAACCTTATTCAATGTATTATTTATTGTAAGTTTCGAAAAATAAATACATATTTAGTGTATTTCCACAAAGTTTACACTGTTTTCAAAACAATGAAGTGCCTTGTAGTGTACTTTGTGCAGCATATTTGTATTGTGAATATTTAATCCTGAGAATCTTATATTGAACATAAATATGGAGATATCAGTTCCATAGTCCAATCACAGTTACTTCAAATTTTTCTGAAGCCCTGATGAAGTTATACTTTTGGTTACTTATTATGTATCCTTCCACTTCATGTAAATATAATCACGGCCATGTGACTTCTACATTTTAACTGTCAAATGCTTTGTTTACTGTTTTCAGCTGTTCAAAGAATTCTGTCAGATTTCAAATACCATTTCGTACGAATATTCACAACTTAGGCCAATAACCATATTTAGGCCTGCTTTATGACTTACGGTTATTATTTTACGTTGTTAACATTTGTTATACACCACATAGCACATTAAACATAATACACATTCATATTTTGCCATGACTGTCACAACTGTGAGGGAAAGAACTGTAGTATTTAACCTCTTGTTATTGATGTGTGTTGGGATATTTAGTTAAAAGGACGGCCTCAGTCGGAATAAATATTAAAATGAAGGGGCAACCAGTCCAACAAAAAGACAATAAATTCAATCACGCAACTCGTGTCACTTATTTATTGTACTTAGCAGTGACAAACTTAAAAGATAGTGGTGAACACACTTAGAAATAGGCCTACCGTTACTTTTATTCTGCTCATATTTATTTTCATAGGTACATACTTAGTTTTACTAGGTTTATTAAATTATTTATTAAAAATTTTCTGCCTGGGCTTAGTATTTTGTTGGTGTTGTGGCAAACATTCAAATCACAGAAACGTAAGCACGTTACACAATTGTGTTTCAAACACCTAGGGTGAAGTTACAAAGTTGTGATAAATAAACAGACCTGACTTTCTAATAATTAATCTAGTCATAAAAACAGTTCACGGCTAAAATGTATACATTTTTGCACGTCCAATATTTGCAACCACACACACTGACCCAGCATAACATAAAGGCAACAATACTCTGACATGCAGCGTTCATGACACATGTTACAGTATACTCATTCCTGCTGTGGGAAAACAGATTTATCACAATATCATAACTTACCTAGGTAGGTTTAAAAAACACCATGTGTACAAACTTGATGTGGTAATTTTAAGTATTTTTCATATCGTAGGAAGAAAAATTAACACTTTGTTCCATCGCAACCAACACACCATGTCATGTCGCCAGTCGCCACTTCTGCCAACTTCGGATTTGCAACCGTCCCGCCATCACATCTAAATATATTATAATGCATGGTCAGAAACTAAATTCTAGTTCCAGTCTTAAATTACAAATTTAAAAATCATAATTTTTGCTGTAATAAGTATGAAATATGCTAAAATTGAAAACATGTGTAATTTTCCTGGTACTAGCGGTGCGAAACTTCCTGAGAGAGAGAGCGAGAGAGAGCAACAAGCTATGCTCTGCCTATTCAAGTGTCTTTTTTTAAAAAATCACAGTCACTAGGGCCTACACACCTTATTTTGAGCTGATATTTTTCACTGTAACAATGAAATGTGTTTTCATCAGTGCTACCTATAAACTTAAATATTTCAATAGGCAATGTTTAATTTACAAATAACATACCAAAAAACTAGGTTAAAAGAATATTGTAACTGAAATATTTCTTACTAGCCATTGCCAACACATCACTGCTTTCACTGTTTTTAATTCATATTGAATACAAAATAAATATTACAAGTTATAGAAGAAAGTTTAATTTATTCAAGAATACAATACTTTAAAATTAATCACAGTGTTATATATTTGTGGTATACAAGTTATTTAACAAATGGGTTGACATGTTACTCCTAGGGTGATTTTTCAAAGGTTTGTTGGAAAACATCTGAAGAAACTGTGAATGGACTATACCAGCATTGGTAGCAGTGGTTCTAGGGCAAACCTCTGGTCGGTAGGTGGGCTACATCATGGGCGGTATGTTCTGGAGGTCTTTGCAGGCAAGTTATATTTATAGAACTGAGTGTCTTCCTTCTGCTTGCTCCTCAAGTGATTCTGTCTTACCAGAGGGTGCTGTGTCAGCATCATTCCTTGGGTGACAAGCTCCGAGGAAGGGAGGAGATGATGGGCTCCATTTGAGTAGTCCCAGGCAGAGATGGCATCTGCTTCCTAGTTGCCCATTTTGGTCTTGTGTCCAGGCATCAGTCAGTGCCAGTACTCCTTCCTCTTTGCTCCTTCCCTTAAGTTGTGAAGTATCTCAGGCTCTGGATTGTGTATTCTGCAAACCTTGTGGCTCTCCACAGATGCTGACATAGGAACATTTTGATGTTAGCTTTCATTCTCACTAATGAAGCTTTGCTCTAAAATGTAAACAAACAGGCATGTTTCAGTAGTTTCTTCTTGTGAGAAAATCAAAGTACCGTAAACTCCTGATTAACCATGTTAATCGGGGCCAGAGAAAACATGAAGAAGCGAATTTGTATTAAAAAACCCGGATAATCAAATTTACATATTTTTACTATTAATGTAATTGTGATATTAGCTCTGAAAATTGTGATAAAACACAGTACCTATTATACATTTCAAAGGAAACACAAATCACGCACTGTATGTGCAGTATTTAAAGTACTGTACTGTATGTAGGCTTTAAATTTGACTCAGTTTGCCGTCTCTACATTACAGACAGACGTTCACACTAGGTGTTGAAACTGTCCATGGCGTGAATTAATATTTATTATCTCTTTGGAAGCTTGGGTTGTTGTACTTACATATGTGTCGTGATAAATAAAGTGTGTTTTGTTTTAGAAGCGTAAGATGCCCTCGCCTATTTCTTTAGAGTAATATTTTCTGCCAAAATGTCCTTAGACTAGAAGTTCTAGAAATAACATTTGTGGCGACCGTGACAGGACCCGGTGATGGCAGAAATCAAAGATGGCGTAGAAGTAACTTCTTGCAAAGAACGTTGAATATTGCAAGCGGTTTTCACAAAAGAAGCCAACGTTTTACAATATCTTCTATCGAAGAAAGAATCTAAAACTGAGGTATGTGCTAGATTAAACTCTTTTGAGTTTAAAATTTGAAAAACTCTTAACATTAGATGAAGAAATTAAGACAGCACTTTTTGACAATCCAGACTCCACAGACGAATGTCTGACCAAAGAGATAGAAACGGCTTGTGAGTACGAATTTAGATTTTTGCATTAGAAAGAACAGATAATTGAATTTAGTAATAGCCAAGTAGCCGATGACACCAGAAGTGTCGTGAATTATGAAACAGGAACTAAAGTTACGATGAAGTTACCCGAAATATCAAACAAATTTGATGGGAATCTCGGGAGTTGGATCGGATTCTGGACTCAATTCTCGAGGATTCACGAATCCGATAAGTGGGAGGTAGAAGACAAGTTCGAAGTACTATTACGCTCACACCCCCTAGAAAACTCGTTGAAGGATTTCCTCCTTCCAGAGATAATTACGCACAAGCAGTAGACTTATTAAAACAACGCTTTGGACGAGAAGAAATGCTCATAGAGTATTATGTGCGACAATTGTTGTCTCTAGTCCTTTGCAAAGAGAAAGGCTCTGTTGCTTGTCTATATGACAAACTAGAAACTGAACTTAGAGCCCTCGACATGATGGGGGTCACTAAAGAAAAATATGCAGCCATGCTTTTTCCTTTGGTGGAATCAGCCGTGCCCGAACCCCTTTTTAAGGTGTGGGAGCGACACAGGAGTACAGTTAATGCTTCAATGAAAAACCCGGATACGTGTTTGAAAGAGCTGCTGGAATTTCTGAGAATACAAGTTGAAGGAGAAGAAAGACTAAAATAGAGGCAAAATTCTTTTGACCATGCGGAAATGAAAGTGAAGCCTCTTAAGTCAAGAGAAGGTTGAAATGCCTTCAGCGGCTACACTTTTTTCAACAGATGCTGCAAGAGGTAAGGATACTAGTATTTTTTGTGATAAAAATCATTCCTCCCAGGATTGTGCCTCTGCTGTAGAGATGACAATAACCCAGCGGTCCGACACAATTAAGAAGAAGAAGCAGCTTTCGAGATTGCATCGGCCACCGAATAAGAGGCTGTCCAGATTGCGCCGGCTGCCGAAGATGATTTCGAGATGGCACATGCAGCCGACGGTGATGTCGAGATGGCGCCCGCCGCCGAATAAGAAGCTGGCAAGAAGGCCTCTGCCGCAAAAGAAGAAGCTGTCGAGATGGCATCCGCCACCGAGGAAGAATTTGTCTTTGAAAATGAGACTTTACAAATGGAACATGCTCCCGGAAAAGAGACTGTTGAAGCGGTTCCAGCCCCCGAAAAGGAGGCGGTCGAAGCTGTGCCAGCCCCTGAAAAGGAGACGGTTGAAGTTGTACCAGCCCCTGAAAAGGAGACGGTTGAAGTTGTACCAGCCCCTGAAAAGGAGACGGTTGAAGTTGTACCAGCCCCCGAAAAGGAGGCGGTCGAAGCTGTGCCAGCCCCTCGAAAAGGAGACGGTCGAAGCTGTGCCAGCCCCCGAAAAGAAGGCAGTCGAAAATGTGCCAGCTCCCGAAAAGGAGACGGTCGAAGCTGTGCCAGCCCCCGAAAAGGAGACGGTCGAAGCTGTGCCAGCCCCCGAAAAGGAGGCGGTCGAAACTGTGCTAGCCCCCGAAAAGGAGGTGGTCGAAGCGGTACCAGCCCTTAAAAAGGAGGCGGTCGAAGCTGTGCCAGCCCCCGAAAAGGAGACGGTCGAAGCTGTGCCATCTCTGGAGGAGGAGACTATTGAAGCTGTGCTAGCCATGGAGGATGAAGCCAGTGAAGTAAGACCAACCATGGAGGATGAAGCCAGTGAAGTAAGGCCAAGCATGGAGGATGAAGCCAGTGAAGTAAGGCCAAGCATGGAGGATGAAGCCAGTGAAGTAAGGCCAAGCATGGAGGATGAAGCCAGTGAAGTAAGGCCAAGCATGGAGGATGAAGCCAGTGAAGTAAGGCCAAGCATGGAGGATGAAGCCAGTGAAGTAAGGCCAAGCATGGAGGATGAAGCCAGTGAAGTAAGGCCAAGCATGGAGGATGAAGCCAGTGAAGTAAGGCCAAGCATGGAGGATGAAGCCAGTGAAGTAAGGCCAAGCATGGAGGATGAAGCCAGTGAAGTAAGGCCAAGCATGGAGGATGAAGCCAGTGAAGTAAGGCCAACCATGGAGGATGAAGCCAGTGAAGTAAGGCCAAGCATGGAGGATGAAGCCAGTGAAGTAAGGCCAAGCATGGAGGATGAAGCCAGTGAAGTAAGGCCAAGCATGGAGGATGAAGCCAGTGAAGTAAGGCCAAGCATGGAGGATGAAGCCAGTGAAGTAAGGCCAAGCATGGAGGATGAAGCCAGTGAAGTAAGGCCAAGCATGGAGGATGAAGCCAGTGAAGTAAGGCCAAGCATGGAGGATGAAGCCAGTGAAGTAAGGCCAAGCATGGAGGATGAAGCCAGTGAAGTAAGGCCAAGCATGGAGGATGAAGCCAGTGAAGTAAGGCCAAGCATGGAGGATGAAGCCAGTGAAGTAAGGCCAAGCATGGAGGATGAAGCCAGTGAAGTAAGGCCAAGCATGGAGGATGAAGCCAGTGAAGTAAGGCCAAGCATGGAGGATGAAGCCAGTGAAGTAAGGCCAAGCATGGAGGATGAAGCCAGTGAAGTAAGGCCAAGCATGGAGGATGAAGCCAGTGAAGTAAGGCCAAGCATGGAGGATGAAGCCAGTGAAGTAAGGCCAAGCATGGAGGATGAAGCCAGTGAAGTAAGGCCAAGCATGGAGGATGAAGCCAGTGAAGTAAGGCCAAGCATGGAGGATGAAGCCAGTGAAGTAAGGCCAAGCATGGAGGATGAAGCCAGTGAAGTAAGGCCAAGCATGGAGGATGAAGCCAGTGAAGTAAGGCCAAGCATGGAGGATGAAGCCAGTGAAGTAAGGCCAAGCATGGAGGATGAAGCCAGTGAAGTAAGGCCAAGCATGGAGGATGAAGCCAGTGAAGTAAGGCCAAGCATGGAGGATGAAGCCAGTGAAGTAAGGCCAAGCATGGAGGATGAAGCCAGTGAAGTAAGGCCAAGCATGGAGGATGAAGCCAGTGAAGTAAGGCCAACCATGGAGGATGAAGCCAGTGAAGCAAGGCCAACCATGGAGGATGAAGCCAGTGGTCTTGGCTGTTGAAAACCAGGAACGTTAGCTCAAACCCATAAGCGACCTACTTGATCCAGGAAACGAAACTTTCCCGACGAAAGAAACAAGTTCTTCTCAACATAAGAAGACTAGAAGCGGACGTCTAGTGAAGAAACCTCAAGTTTGCGATATGTGATTAGTTTGCAATTTCACTTTAATGGCAAAGGTGGGAGAATGTTGAAACTGTTTATGACGTGAATTAATATTTATTATCTCTTTGGAAGCTTGGGTTGTTATATTTACATATATGTCATGATAAATAAAGTGTGTTTTGTTTTAGAAGCGTAAGATGCCCTTGCCTATTTCTTTAGAGTAATATTTTCTGCCAAAATATCCTTAGACTAGAAGTTCTAGAAATAACAGTGGGGTTGGGCCAGTTGAATCCAATATTTTTTTAATCCCTCAAATCCACAGGATTCAAGGATTTGAGTAAAGATTCAACTTATCAGGTTGAGGTTACCTTTCCTTTTAGATTACATTTCAATTACAGTGAAACCCTGTTAAGACATTTTTCAAGGGACAAGGAAAATTAAATTTTTGTAATTGGAAAACTGTTATAATTTGAATGCAATTTGCCATGTTAATGGCACAGTTTTTTGTGTTTGCAGGGAGAAAACAAATTTGTACTTACACTTTAAAGCTTAATTCATCATACTCGTATTAAAAACAGTGATTCAGAATGGTCTTTCTCGTTCTTAAACCATTTTTTTTTTTTGCCACTCAACCGTCTCTTCATTTACCATCTTGTATCTCATTGCATCCTTGTTGCTGTTAGCTAATAAGGACCAGAGAATAAACCAATTGTGTGTCATGGTAAGAACATTAAAATGCCTTGTGGGGTTTTTCTTCTTTACTATGCGTGGAACAAGGCTGGGAAAATGTCTCTGAGTAAGGCACGTAGCCATGTGTAAAGCTTCAATAATATATTCAAAGTCAAAGTTTCTCTAACATTTGATTGCATTTTGAAATCAAATTTGCTAATTGCATTTTGCGAAACTTCGAATCATTCACGTGCAAGTGCAAATAACATGTAGTCTCCATATCGCATGCACATTATTTACTGCAGAGTGACTGAATATCGACAACTGCGCATCAATATTTAGAAACTATTGATTTGAGCAGAATGAAACAATCGACGACATGGAAAGATATTGCAGAGTGGGGGAAACTTGAATACGTGATTCAGCACAGAGATAGATAGCACTGCGGACGCTGGTTTGACGCCCAATGTTTGTACATTTATTGGAAAACATGTGTGTGGTTTATTTGTGAAAGTTTTGGAAGAACATGCGAAATATAGAAAGGCATTTGAATAATTCCATTACATTATTGTCTTTGCAGCTGTAAAAAAGAAATACAAACTAAAACGAAAATCGGATAAAATAAAGAAATCAGTTCTTCCGAATACACTGTTAGACAAAATATTGATTATCTCAAAAGCTTCCATGGGGCCGCGGTGGCTGAGCGGTTAACCTGCTTGCCTCCCATCAAGGCGAACTAGGTTCAATCCCTTGCCAGGTCACTCCTGGATTTTTACATGTTGGAATTAAGCCAGACAATGTTGCTGGTCGGCAGGTTTTCTCAGGAATCTCCCGTTTCCTCTGCCCATTCATTCAGGCGCTGCTCCATACTTACCTCAATCACCCTTATTGGCTTTCAAGACCTCGCTGTTAAAGCCATCCAAATCTCTTCACTCACTCAAAATCTTCCTGTGGAATGTACAGAGATAGCAGCACAATATCTATTATATCGTGATCGTATTTGATATTACACAGTTTGTATTAAGCTACGAAGTTGTTTTGTGGTTGTGGGTTTTTAGTTTTGCGGATGCAACTTTTATAATATGGGAAAAAGGTTACATAGAGGAATCATGTAGTAGAGAAATACCATCCTCCAATAGGAATAAACGTAGCCAAATTTGGAATTTCTTTTCCTAAGCGGATGATAGCTCTGCAATGTGCAATTCATGTAAACAATCGCTTAAACGACAGCGTGGTACGTCTTTAGTTTCATCATGCCTATTTTGTAACGCTTGGCATCAGATCAATAATTAATTAAGTTAGCTATGGATGTTTTATGCAGTTTGCTAATACTTGGTGCAGACGTGCAAATTTATTTGTAGGTTATGTTTTGTGTTCGATTTAATGTTGATGAAAAATTATTGCTACTTATTCTAACAATAATTTGTGTGAATTTACTTTGCTAGGGCATTTTTAGTATGATTATTTTTATAGTTTTCGTTACGAAACCAACAGGCTTTGTCATAAATACTTTTTAAAATATCATGGCATATAGGCACCTGTAAACAGATGCAATTAACTATTCACATCCAGTTTGTATTCACTCAAATAATTACTATTTGCTTCACACTTTGATTCGCATTGGAAAATTAATATTTGCACATGGCTAGCACAGAGGCATGTCTGAACTGGAGAGTTGTCTGTGATTCTTTGGAGATGATTTTTTTTGTTAATATTCCTCAAGTAACTGATGTATCACCCATAACTGAAAATAAGCTAATGAACTGTGTTCCCCAGTTTTAGTCATGCACAGAGCATGTACGTTCAGGAGGCTTATGTTCACCAAATGAAAGAAAACATTTTTATACTATTTCACTGTTTTTTACACACGCTAATGAACTAAGCAGCATATCACTTATATCAACAGTTCGCATATAATCATTGTAATCCATCACACAAGTGGGCCTTACAACTTTTTTACCTGTCCCGTGATAGGTTTTCGCAGTTTCTGCCATGCTATCGTCATGCATTTTTGTAAGCATATAAACGTCGCGTCTGTCATGCCACTTCATTGCTGTCAGATAGTCTGTGCTTTTTAAGAGTTTTCCCCTTTTGGACAATTTTTTGACAAATCTGGCATTCCTTTCCTGTTTATTCTTATAATGCCACATGCATTTGACTTATTTGCATGCAAGAAATAAAATAACTGTGGGCTTGTGTATCAGTTTTCAATGTAAGGTTAGTGTCCTTTATTGAGGTATGGTAACATAAGTTTGTGCACAATTGCTCCTGATATACCCAAATTTTTTGGATTATCTACATCGGTTTGAGCTCTACAATAAATTATAAAATATAGTATGTAGCCTGTCTTAACATCACACAATACAAAGAATTTTATTCCAAGTTCCAAAACGATGTTTTGATTTTATGTATTGTTTGAATGATAATCTGCCTTTGAACAGAACAAGGCTTTCATCAATGCATAGATTTTGGAACGGTACAAAATTGCACGCAAAACTTTTCTTCAGATAATCAACAATATGACGCGTGATGACTAGGAGGCTGAGGTGCGTGTCTACGTCAGCAAGGTTATAATGTGCATCAGTTCAGGAACACAGGCTCGGATCAGACTAGTGATGCATAGTCTGAAGGATCTAGCGCTTGGCCTTAATAATTCCCTTGTACAGGGTTGGACAGGTAGGCCGTTGGCAAGGCGCGTAATCTGGCAGTACGAGGTGAGGCCTCCGGGTGGCTAGGATGAGGGTTGCTGCTGACTTACCTTTCACAAGCCTCACCCAGGTGTGACATGCGCTTGATAACTGTGGGGCTGCAGTCTACAGGGGTGCCCGCAAGGCTTTCCTCGATGGATGTTGGGTCTGGATGTCTGGGCAGGTGCTCGCAATCGTCCAGGTCCCGGCGTCTAGGAGTGATGAGCTGGCTGTTGGAGCTGGTTCTATCCCCAATACCAGGGGAAGGCCCAGCCTTATGTAGGCAATGACGAGACGTGCAGCTTCAGGGATTTTAATAAGGGGGCCAAAGAGGTTGGTAGGGGGGGCTGTGAGGTGAGGCCTCAGCAGTTGACAGGAGGCTTGAGCTCATTCCCAGGGGTTCAGACAGCTGAAGGCTGGTGTGGGTGGGTTACCCAGAGAACGGCTCTCCGTAAGAACAGGAGCTGTCCTTTGCACTTTGTCGTGTAGTCTTGCTAATAGGAGGCACTACCATACTGCATAACAGGTACTTCTCAGTACCCTGTCCACGGTATGGTTGGCCTGTTAATGTGTAGTATTTATCGACGTGTGGACTGTTCTCAGGTAGGGGACGGTCCGTGGTCCTACTCTAGAAACAAAAATCAGTACAATGCCGCGGTTCCCTGCCGTTCCCTTACGGGTTGACACCAGGATTGATGATGTGTACAGTTCATTCTAGAAAGGATACTCTGCTGTTAGACTAAATGTGTGTTTATTCTGTCCAGAATAAACACTGTGACCCATACTAACTTCTGCATTTACCACTGCACTAGGTAATCTACGGAAGTGAAGTTAAGTGACAGGCGAAGGGGCCTGTCGGAACAACAAGAGCAACAACTAAGTAGCTATGAGAACAACTAAACCCTAACTGAAGTCTGTTAGTCCTGCAGAGACTCGGGGTACCACTGCAGTGTAAGTGTGGTAGTAGTGGGGCTTGAAGGGCATGTCAAAGGGCGGGAGCATCGACTCTTCGAGGCTGGTGCTTGAAGACATCGGGAGCTGGTCACTGGTAGTCGTGGGTGGTTCACATTAGGGCTTCTTTGAAAGGAGGGTGAGTAGAGAGCTTCAGCACAACCTGTGCTACTGAGATAAAATTGCTTTTCTTGGAGGTGCACGGCCTTGTCGTGGTTCATGTCTTCGTTGGGGTACATGTCGCGCACGTCATGATATGGAATCTGCAGAAAAAGAATAGTCATAATACGCGTAATGCGTCAAATAGGTGTAATTTTTTTAACTTATCACCTTCTGCTCCCTACTCATTATTATGAGAGAAATTAAGTATGTTCATAAGTAAAATGTAATTGTCTTGTGACATTGTTTTAGAAAATATTGAAGCAGGTCTCAATGAATCTGTTGACCATTACTCTGCAATGAAAGATGTTAGTCACGTAGTCTTCTAAACTTGTCAAGTCTCATCCCTGATTAGTACCTTTTGGGTGCTTATTTGTAATGCCTGTTGGTGTGTACTCTGATTCCCCCCAGAACTTTGTGGTTTCACGTCCTTTGGAACAGGCATTGTTCTCAGCTGAAGGCAAACTCCAGGATGTGGTGGGCCGTCTCACAGGAGGGCCATGAAGCAGCTTTCCCTGTGTGGTTGTGCATGCACATCATTGGAGGAGGTGGAACCAGCTTTTAGCTGGGCCCTGGTCTTGTTTTGTGGATAGCATGCATATAAGCAGCTGCGTGCCTGCAGATTGCATTCATGTATGATAGTGTCCATTCCCTTTAATTCCACTACTGCACCGTGGGGTTAGGAATGTGTGGGGAGCACTGCTGTGTCTTCAGGTTTTACATTGTCTGTTAATTGTAGTGCATGAGGAATATGTTATTTTGTGTTAGTTTAGTAAAAAAATATATTCTTTGATGTAGAGAAAAGACTTCACAATGGCCATGTTTGTAGCCACAGCTGGTGCTTAGGGCAAGCATTACCAACAGATTTTCAGTGTTGATTGATTTGCATGAACTGTGAGGGAAGGAGAAATGTTGTGTGCTCTCCAGAGGTGCAGGAGCACGGTGCCGGGGTGACGTGTGTGCTTGTGGCAGGTACCTCCAGGAGCGCCTTCAGCAAGCACAGGACGAGAAGGAGCTGGCTTCCCAGGCACTCGTCAAGTACAAGGTCAGTCAGTACATGTATGTTCACTCTCGACATTCCTACAGTCTACTCTCGTCAAAGTGTTTGTATGCAATGTATTCTTCTTGTGAGAGGGAAAAAGAAGGATGGAAAGAGGAAGAGTATGTAGAAAGTTTGATGGGGAGAAAGAGGGAAAGGGGCAGAGGGATAGAGGAAAAAAGGTGAATAAATTTGCAGATACTTATCACTGCAAGTCTGTTGATTTCTGTCAGGTTCACTGTTGCAGGTACAGCTAGTGTTTTTATTTGCTCTGTCTGATAAGTTGACTGTATGTTGGTCAATCTCAGTGCAGTAGATGGTTCTGGACTGGATGTCTTTTGCCGTTTTTGTAAGTATGACAGCTGAGTGCTTCTACCAGACCAGTACTTAGTGTCTTTGGTTACAGTACGTCAGGTGGGAGTTTATGGCAAGTGACAGCTTTCCTCTGTGTTAGGTGTGTGACTGGTTTGGCAACCCTGTGTAAATTGTGGATGTAGATGAGACTTTCTTGCATCAAGGAGGCTTGGAGGCTAGATAAGTAGAATGGCCTCACAGCGATTGAGGACAGACCAGTACGAGTACTGAGGTCTGGAAGATTTCCATGTGTCGGGTGTTAAGAAACCGCTGTGTACTTCAGCAGTGGCTATGCAGAAACTGTGGTCGTGAAGTGTCTTTGATTAGGTGTCGAATATACATGTTTTATCCCATGATCGTAGCCATTGCATAATAGTCGCACCACAATTTTTAAATGCTGAAAAGAGTAAGAAATTTTATTGTCTGAATTTTGTTGTCATACCCAGTTGCCAGAATACATAGGAATGGTTCTTTGAAAGATTTGCAATGGGAGTAAGTGATTAAATGAAAAGTAGGCTACTTCAGACATATACCATTGCAGTTGCTGTTGGCAACTACAGTAGAACTCCGATTTAACAAAATGTCACGGTTACTGAAGATCTTTTCTCTATTTTGCTGTTTCGTTAAACATATTTTAACACTCCAACACCAACAAGTTTTTATAAAAACTTTTTTTTATAATTAAGACAGTGTTTCATTATTGGTGGTGCAAATTAACACTTTTATTTAAATCAAATACAAAAGTAATTCACTAGGCAGATTATCTGCAAATGAAATGGTACCCGACAAGACTATAAACAATCTGTAGTTAACAAAAATAAAGTTTAAACATTGTACGCCACCTATCTTTTAACGAGTGCGAAATCCACTTTCGAAAGCTTTTTTGTACAAAATTTGGATGACATATTAACGAAATTTTAATTTTTTAAATAGTAAGAAGTATTCTGAATGAAAATATATTATAACAAGTCCACGACCTCACGTAACTAGAAAAAAGTTCAAACATTGTGTGCCGCTTACCTTATAACGAGTGCAAAATCCATTTCCATAAGCCTTTTTGTACAAAAATTAGATAATTTATTAACAAAACACAGATTTATTTCAATAAGCAGAAGTCTTTTAGATATAAATATACATCCTACAAGGCCGTGGACCTCCTCTTACTGCCACAGAAATGTAAACATTGTGGCATGTACTATGGATATATTTTCTGCCAGTGTACATTTTTAGCGAGTGCGAAGGCCGACTTTCACACTAGAATGAAATAAATAAATAAACGAACAATTGTTTGTATGCTGCACCACAATCATGCCGTCATTTATCCAACACACTGACGACTCGTAGCAGCGCACATGAAGTTAGCCGACAGGCATGCACACTAAAATGGGCTGGAACTTTTTTTTTTTTGTTTTTTTATTTGCAATACCGCGGAAAACTTGCCTCTAGGGTATCTTAGTAAAATGCAAAAACAATTAAATAAATTTTTACGTCTGGCGGTAGCGTATTGCACTTGAATATTTAAAATTTATTGAAAAGTAATAGTTTTCATTCGTTTTTTAAAGCTATAAACGAAAAAGATAAAAAAAAAAAACTGCTACGATGAAAAAGCTTTAAAAGAAAGACAATAAAGCACGTTGGAATAAAAAAACCTAAATTACTTAGCTTAAGGCAGCGCAAAGCATTACAAAAATCCACGTCCCACAATGCACTGCGCGATGCGCATGCGTGTGCTTCGTGACGCAGCAGTTTCTGTCAGTTGTTTACTAGACTAGCGGTGTTTTGTTCCTGTGAGTATTAATCGCGTTTCTTAAATACTGATTTGATTAATTAGTGATTTGATTAAGTGATTCTATTAACCACTGTGTCGGATGTTTCCAATAAAATTACTCACAGCGACTTAAACTGCCCGTTATTTGGCAACCCAAAGGAGTTATCTGTGAATAAACTTCCAACTTATGAAGACGTTCTCAAGTGTTGTTTCCATTAAAATTACAACTTAGCCTTGAAATCAAACAACAGGTCAGTTAATTTTTGTCAGGTTTCGAATATTGTGGCACCACAAGTTAGATCTGTGTTTGATAAAGCTTCAATACCAACAGTAACGCCTTACAGAATGCTTCAGTTAATAAATGCATACCATGACGGTTATCGTAATCTTATGAAGTCCTTTAAGCGTGATAAGGAAAAGGAAAAGTTCAAAAAAAGAGTTGAAGATTTAAAAAAAAAAATTTTGTTACTGTTTAATTTTTCTGCCTGTAAGTGCAAAATAACATTAGACTGCAATTGTGAAATGGTCACTAAGGTTTGTGAGTGTCCTGTTTCTATTATCTATAACTGTGAAAAAGCAAAAACATTACCCATCATTGAACTAAAAATTCTTGTACATACTTCCAAAGAATGCATGGCATAAGTAAAATTGGAAGTGTGGACGTAAAGGAAACAAAAAAAATTACCCAAAGACATGATAGGAAGTTGGTTGAACATAAAAGAACTCAAGTCCACTATTGATTTATTATCAAGCCACCTTGCTCAAAACATGCAGATGCAGAAATTCTCCTGCCATCTGAAGATATTGAAGATGGCAACGATAAAGATTTTGAAGAACTTAAGCCTAAAATTAAGTCACCATGGCAGATGCGCATTAAATTGATAAATACTGTGCTGACTAGTGATCACTTTGGATTATCAGACAGAGCAACGGCCGCTATCGCCTCATGTGTGTTGCAAGATTTTGGCATCGTAACTGATGATGACCACACCCATGTTGTTGACAAAAATAAACTTAGAAGGGAAAAAATTGTTAACCGCTCAGAACTTCAAATGCAGAACAAGGACAAACATAACCCACTTCAAGGACTATATTTTGATAAGATGAAGAATAACACTCTAGTGATTGAAAAAGTTAACTCAAAGAAGTTTCGAAGAACCATAAAAGAGGAACGTTACTCAATTTTACAAGAACCAGGTTCTGTGTACGTTGGTCATGTTTCACCCTCTTCTGGGTCTGCTCAAAACATTGCCAGTAGCATTCTTCTTATTTGACTGAAGATGGATTTTCACTTCATGAACTGGACGTAATTGGATGTGATGGCACCGTTACTAATATGGGGTGGAAAACTGGTGTTATTCGCACAATTGAAGAACGAGTTAAAAGACCACTACAGTGGGGCATGTACCTCTTACATTTCAATGAACTGCCATTCCGGCATTTATTTCAAACATTAGATGGTGAAATGACTAGGCCAAAATCATTTAGTGGTCCGATTGGCACACAGCTCAGCAAATGTGAGAAATTCCCAGTGGTCAATATTGACAGTGTTGAGTGTGAGATTCCAGAAATTGACATACAAATTTTAAGCAAAGATCAGCAGTACCTGCTGGACATAAGTTCTGCTATAAAATCAGGCAGTTGTCCTGAAGATTTATCTGTTCGTGAGCCTGGCACACTTTCCCACTCAAGGTGGTTAACAACGGCGAACAGAGTTCTCCGATAGTATTTAAGTATTGAAAACCCAACAGATGAACACAAGATCTTAGTTTCTTTTCTACTAAAGTCATACATACCTGTATGGTTTCATATCAAAAAAAGTAAATACTTCACAAATGGACCAGAAGGTGTATTCGAAGTTATAAAATCGTCAAGATTCCTGCCCGAAAACTTGCTGAAAGTCATTGATCCAGTAATTGAGAGAAACACTTTTTTTGCCCATCCAGAAAACTTGCTTTTGAGTATGATAGTATATAAAAGGGATAATGTAATAGAATTATGTTTCAGAAGAATTATAAAGGCTAGAAACTTAGCTTCTAAAAGAAAGTAAATCAGGAGTTTTCAACCACCCAAAATCAATTTCCTAGCTACAGGTACAGACCACATCAAAATGATTCATTGGAACACTACTACACTCTCACCACCACCTTTGCTGCGAAGAGTCACCGATCAAGAGATTTGGTCCAAGGTCCAATCAGGTGGAACAGCGGCTGAGTGGAACTTTGACCAATTCCCATGTCACACCCAAGCAGTAGAACGATGCGTGAAGCTGGTAACCGAGGCGTCACAAAAAGTCGTCTGCTCCAACTCCAGAGATGGTTTTATAAGAACTACAGTTCTCTCAAGATTTTCAATGCCTAGTTTTTCAAGCAAATCTTATTTCAAACTACCAAAAGAAAGTAAAGATAAGTAAAGGACTATATTTCATTACAAACTGAAATTTTACACAATCAGGAAAATGATTTTTGTTTCAATAGAAATTTGTCAATAAAAAAAAAGGTTTTTTTTTTAAACGTAATACGCTACTAATAAATTGTAAAATTTATTATTTTTTTCATTTATTTATCATTCCTATACTTTGTTCTACTAAAATATGTCTATAGCTACTTGTTATAGAAGTTATTTGATTTATTTGCATTTATTATAAAAATTATAAAAATCTTATATTTTCTCAAATTTGATGGCCGATGCACTACCGCCAGACGTAAAAATTTATTAATTTTGTTTTTTTTGCATTTTACTAAGCTACCCTAGAAGCAAGTTTTCCGTGGTTTAGCAAATCAAAAAACAAAAAAATTTTTTTTCGGCCCACCCTAATGCACACGACTGGTGTGAAGGACGTGACCTACTTTTTAAGAGCAACCGCGACAGTGCGACAGAGAAGCGAGGCGGGTTGCAGTAGAAACGGACGCTGCTCGCACACCATTATTATTGACGTAATGTGTTGTATTCAAAATCATGAATAAAACCATATTCCATTATAAAATAGCGTAAGCAGGTCAACAGACAATGCAGTCAATTCAAATTGCAATCTGTAATCAGAATCGAAGAAGAAAAGCCAAAAATCAAAGTTATAACAGCACTATAGAAAAACGTATCAAACACTGCACACACAGTCATGGTGATGGCGTGGTCACAAGATGAAAGGTGCTCATGGGAGGGAAAGGGCAAGATCTGTAACTCGCACTGTTATTGGCTACCGCTGTCGCTATGTGCGAGTGGTTGGATGGCAGCCAGGCGCTAGGGGAGGGAGTGCAGCTAGGTGCATGACGGCCGGGGTGAAGAACAAAGGACCCCTTCATGACATCATGTGTCGCGTGAAGTCTAACTCGCTCAGCGCACGTGCGGTTAACTCAAATCACCGCTGCCGTAGTTTTAAACGGATTTTAACCCAATTTTTTTTTTTTTGTGTTTTAGCAGATGGTTTAAGGTTACCTACTGAGAAATACCTACATTTTATTGCCATGGGTCAGTGAATGTATTTTTATTATGTTTCCATGGCAATTGATTCCATTTTAGCAAGGCTTGTTTTATTTTTTCATAAATTTTTGGAATTTTTTTGACGGTTCCTGAGTACCTTAACTTTAGATCGCTGTTTTTGTTATCTACATGTTTGTTACATCGGGGTTTGACTGTAGTCTTAGCTTGTCTTCGTTTATGTTTTGGTCATCATCCTTTTTGTTTTTCTTGGCGACATAGCTCTGCAATAGCGTATGTCCAAAGTATTTTTCATTTGATATAGGAAGTTAGGAACAGGCCCTACGCCAGACCCCTCCATAATAGATGCTCTGGTAGGGTGATTTCCATCAACCACCTCTACCACGAAGCGAAAAGGGATGAGTAGAAGCAGTTTAGGCCATGATAAGTTGCAGTTGAAGGTAGCAGAGATTGACCAATGTGTTTTTCCCCCCTCTTAAAAAACCTTGTATCCTGTGAAATCATTTGCTATTAGGGTGCAAATGGTACTCCTGTATGGAATAGAGATTGATAGTAAATTGCAGCCTCCTACTGTCTCACAGATATATCTGACATATTAACTGAAGTACATATTTATGTGTGACTGTGACAATTTGCACATTGGGATCACTTAGTTACTGCTTTGTGATGCTTGTGCCTGTCGCAAATCAGTTTAGCTGCCTTTGACAGTTACTTCACACACAAACCCACCCTTCTGCTAGAGTGTTACCAAATAATTAGTTGATTGCTAATGGACAAAATATGTATTCAATGAGTGAATCAGGCTTCTGTTTAAAATGTGAATAGTAGTATCTCTCCAAGAGAATTACATCATTTTCACATGTGTTGTTTGCTCTATTGTTATTGTATTACATAGCTTGTCAAAATCCATAACACTATAATATATAACAGTAAAACTATATAATGGTTCAGGAATGCACAAAGCTCAAACAACCACTGAGAGTGAGAAAAAAATAATTTTTTGTTTGTTTCGGATTGCCTATATAGATGTGAAGGAGGAGAAAGATGGCATGTTCATTTAGCTTCAAGTTTATTCAACATTTTTCAAATCATTTAGGAGTGCTCTGTTCTAAAATTCATTCAAAAGTGATATTTTACATTTTGACTACCAACAACATGAAAAAACCCAAACTACATTCCTCAGATAATTGCTGGAGACGAAACATGGTAGGAAACACTGAAATGGGTGACGTCATGATGATCAAATCTAGTTAATATTAGACGCCCGTTTACTGAGAGGCGTGAACCACAAGCATCCATGCTGTATTTGTTGCGACCATGGATGTGAAAGACAGTACCACACATCTGTAAACACAGCAGGATGTCCAGGGCACATTCAAAACAGAGGAAGGAAGAGAAGAGTAATAAATAACCATAGTTAGCACAAGCTAACATGTAATTTATAACTACTTAAGGAGATACGCAAATGCAGCAATGCAATAAAGTTGCCCCTAAGCAAGCGAGTGGCAAGTACTCGCCCGTCGAACATGCAAACTACCCCCAGCCTTCTGCAATCACTGGACTCATGCACAGCCAGGCCGCTCCGGTGAGGAAGAGAGGGGATGATCAAAGTCTCCCCAGCAAAAGCACCCCCGGCCAGGTGATTATACGGCAGCGCACTCAGAAAAATGCCAGTTGATCTCATGCAGCTCGCCTCAGCACCTCCTTGTGCCGAAGCTCTCTGCCTACCCCTCTTCCTCAGGAGCCTCCACCAAAGAAGTGACCTGCCGCCTTTTCATTGGCCAACTACCAGACGCCTTCCAGTGACCATCGACCAACCACAGAACCCCAGTTTTGCTGCAACTCCAGTACTGAAGAGTCGCCAAGAACTCTCGACCTTCGATGTCAGCAAGCACCACACTTAACCTCAGCACAGCTAATTGGTAACCAGAGTCCCTTCAGGACATACAGTATACTCCAAGCCAAGACTTAATTTGACTTAAACATTCTAGCCATGTTGCTCTTTTACTCAAACAGGTACCTTCAACTGTCTTTGGTAGTTAATTTCTGTAGGGACAGATGGTTATCAAGTGTCGAACTTAGAGGAGTGTATGGGCCACCATGTTTATTCTTTCTATAAATACATTACAGTTTAACCTCTGTGTGTAATTTCTTGGGTGAACACTTGTATCCCTAACTGACGTCCTTGTAAGTGTCACCCCTCAAGGACCACGGGCCATTCCATAACCGAGGACAGCCTAAGCGCCACATACACACACCTTAACAGGCCACCCGTACTGTGTATGAGTATGGTAGTCTCTCTTACTAGGAACATTACATGATGAAGTGGTTATGCCAGGCAAGTCAGTTAACCGACTCCATCCACCGCGTTTAAATCTGTGGAAGGAGTGACAGGCATGACGAGTCGTGACCTAACCACCTCTGGAACTGTCTTCTGCCGCTTCTTTGGGTATGCAAACTGTAGCACCTACCCACACATACCATTCACCCACAGAAAGGGTACATGGTGGGGCGAACGTAAGGCCGCGGCTGTCCTCTTTGTTGGCCAGCCACTTGGTAATCACCCAGAATCTTAATCAATTATATAAGTCCCTCGAACAAGCCACCAAGGACCTCGCCTACCAGTATGTTCCGCAGGGCTGTTTGGGCCCTTGATCCGGACCCCAGGGAAGGAACAACCTGTAGTTACACAGCTCTGGCTGGGACTGCATGCAACCCCGGGGATTGCCCGGAGAGAACCAGCGACCAGCCGCATCATCACCTCCAGCTGCGAGGACCAGTGCGCCACCTCCACTCCAGCCTGAGGTCAGCTGACACCTACGACTCGGAGCTGGTGCTCCCTACCGGTCACAGTTCCAGAAGGACCTCCTCAGCAAACGACTGACTGGTAAGACAGAGTGAAGGTAAGGCCATCACCACCCGCACCCCACTCATCAAGAGGCCTCATTTCACAAGCCCAGACTACGTCCCTTGCCGACAACCAACGAGACCGACCTTCCTCGGGGACCTATCAAAGTGAAGCGTCAAATATTACAGTCACCTCCCCTATGAAAAGCTTCGCACATCATGGGTGATACTGACCCAACCAGGGGGTCGAAGCTCTATAGGGATTTGGTGGGCCACTAAATTATAGAGTAGAATGACTTTGCCAACTGTTGAAAAATGAAAATAATGCTTATTAATAAAGAAAGTTGTATATTTTATAAACAATATAATTTTTTTTTAAATATACTTAAGTCATAAGTAAATTAAGTTTAATCATTCTTATCATCATTCACAAAATATGTAATTTTGATGTAGGCTCGCACTTTCAGCGCCTAAGCATTGAGATGTTTGGTTTCCGTTGTTATGATCGTTGCTGGAGGAATTGTTGATGTTTGCAATCAATTGCCGGAATTGAACTTTATTGAATTTTCAAATGCTGATTGTGTAAGAATAAATGGTACAAGAGTTATTGATATCAGCGACAATGCCTTTTTAAAAGAAAGAAATATGTATAATTAGCATTTTAATAAACGATTGTGTAGTTAACAGAGTAGCCAACCTATGTATTCTCTGCCATTAATTGTTAAACACATATTTAGTTCCATTTTACAGTTTGTAAATACAGCATTTAATTCTAACATTTTTACCAAATTGTTATTAGCAGTAACTAAAACGTCTGTCTGAAAACTGAAATAATTATGTTTAAGAGTTGTAATGTTGGCACCAAATTCTACCTAATAGCCCAAACATACAGGAAAATAAGGGCATACCAAAATAACATTGAGCTTCATCTCTTTATCTTACTTGCTTTATGGACACAACACCAGGAGGAACCTTGCTCCCATGCGACTTTGTTACATCTCAACATAGTTGTCACGCATTAGAACATAGCTGTCACGTATTAGGTTATCTCCAATAATAAATGTACCAGTTAAATATTACGTCTGATAATATTGATGCCTCGTGGTTTCACAAGTAGCCTGTGGTTGAGACTGTCATGCGTTTGAACTATTGTGGGTGTGACTGTAATTTATTTCAGTCTAACTACCTGGACTGGCAAGTGCCGGATTTTCAGTTTTGCTAAGGGATTTGGTAGTTTCTCAGTTGGTGCTAACCCTATCCAAGGGTTGAGCTGCCCGGGTGACTGTCAGCGAGGCGAGTGAGGTTGCCAGTTTCAGTGGCTCTGCTACGAGTAGCGTTCGTTCTGCTTGTGCCTTCAGTCGGAGGAGATTTTGCTCGCCTGTTTGCTGGGCACTGGATGGATGGTAGCATGGTAGCGGAATCAGTCCACGCCTGCGAGGTATCTGGATAGGGATGAACCCTGGACTTGGTCTGAATGGACCACTGTGACCAGTGGAAGGGCCCCTGACTGGCGGTGTAAAGAGATGCAATGGAGATCTTGCAAGCTCGATACTAGTTTGTGATCATGTCTGATGGGCTCGGACTCGTCTATCTTCTCTCTGACTGTGGTTGGGTGTGCATCTGTCACTAGGGAGTGTAGGGAGTGCTGAGGACACTGATTGGCTCTTGCCTCCTTTACACGTTCTCCCGCTTGGCGGGAATAAGGCATAGGGTAGACAATGCGGTATGCTGAGGGTTAGGTGGTAGGTAGGAGTCTGCAAGGTTTCTAGGTTGAGGATTCGAGAAGGTCCCCGATGTTCAGATTCACAGTTTTCTTACACTCCATCTTGTGTAAGAACAAGGTCGGAAGGATGCTGTCATACTTGCTCCAAATCTCTGTTCCTGGTTAGTCGAGATGCGGTGGTACGAACGGAGACTTGTAGTCAAGGTTAGATATCCTCCTCAATTCCTGTCTGTGCTGAGGGCCTTGGCTCCATGAGCTTTCGTTCTCCAATTCTCTGTCCCCAGCAGATCAAAGTGCGGTGGTGCGAACAGAGATTGGGGAGTTGAGAGGCTTCTCTCCTGTTTCCCCTTCGCGGTGTCTAATGTAAGTAGCTGGGTATATCGTGCTTGTTAGTACTGTCGAAATGACGGTGAATCAAGCAAGGACAGCCACTATACTGGGCACCAGATGTGGACGAGATCCCCCCTTAGGGTGGAATCACTCCCGTCCCTCACTGTCTTGTAGCCCTAACCTGGTTAGGTACTTCCTGTTGGAGACAACGGCGAAACGTAGGTTGGGTAAATGGTTGAGCGGAAGAACTGTGGTAAACTGACTGTTAGGAAAAATGGCTCTTTGGGGATCAATAACTATGGTAAATAATGTGGTCGTAATCTGGGAAGACACTGTTTATTGCCTCAAGGCCCAAGTCTAAGCACACACGTGCACAAGTACTGTAGGTGCGCAGAACATCTATCACTCTACTACTACTGCTTGACACTGACGTAAGAATGACTGGGGTGATGCGGCAAGCACGGCAGCCAAGGACTCGAGTGCGAGCCAGCTCAGCTTTGCTACTGCTACTGCTACTACTACTGCTACTGCTACTGCTACTGCTACTACTACTGCTCGACACAGACGTAAGAATGACTGGGGTGATGCGGCAAGCGCGGCAGCCAAGGACTCGAGTGCGAGCCAGCTCAGCTTTGCTACTGCTACTGCTACTGCTACTGCTACTGCTACTACTACTGCTACTGCTACTACTACTGCTTGACACTGACTTAAGAATGACTGGGGTGATGCGGCAAGCACGGCAGCCAAGGACTCGAGTGCGAGCCAGCTCAGCTTTGCTACTGCTACTGCTACTGCTACTGCTACTGCTACTGCTACTGCTACTGCTACTACTACTGCTCGACACAGACGTAAGAATGACTGGGGTGATGCGGCAAGCGCGGCAGCCAAGGACTCGAGTGCGAGCCAGCTCAGCTTTGCTACTGCTACTGCTACTGCTACTGCTACTGCTACTACTACTGCTACTGCTACTACTACTGCTTGACACTGACTTAAGAATGACTGGGGTGATGCGGCAAGCACGGCAGCCAAGGACTCGAGTGCGAGCCAGCTCAGCTTTGCTACTGCTACTGCTACTGCTACTGCTACTGCTACTGCTACTGCTACTGCTACTACTACTGCTCGACACAGACGTAAGAATGACTGGGGTGATGCGGCAAGCGCGGCAGCCAAGGACTCGAGTGCGAGCCAGCTCAGCTTTGCTACTGCTACTGCTACTGCTACTGCTACTGCTACTACTACTGCTACTGCTACTACTACTGCTCGACACAGACGTAAGAATGACTGGGGTGATGCGGCAAGCGCGGCAGCCAAGGACTCGAGTGCGAGCCAGCTCAGCTTTGCTACTGCTACTGCTACTGCTACTGCTACTGCTACTACTACTGCTACTGCTACTACTACTGCTTGACACTGACTTAAGAATGACTGGGGTGATGCGGCAAGCACGGCAGCCAAGGACTCGAGTGCGAGCCAGCTCAGCTTTGCTACTGCTACTGCTCTAGGCATTTCTTTCCAGTCTCCTCAAGAGGAAGAGAGAGCAATTACTGGGGAACAACTGGCGTTCCGGGACTGCGCAACTCATTATGTAGCCTCTGCAATAGGCCAGGGGCACGCGGGGGTCTTGACGAGTCTGTCCATCCCCACTCCACTGGAGCTGCATGGCCGAGCTGCACGTGAAAGGGGGTTTTTCCATCCAGGTATGACTGCACTCAGAGAGGTAGGCTAACGCGGGTGATATCTGCGGTCACTTAGTGGCAAGTCTTCCTATTTCGTTTCATATCTGGCCACATTGACATCTACTACACTGCAGTTTTAATCAAGGTAATTTCAGCGGTGGAATAAAAAATGTACTACATGCGTCAATTTATTGCTAAAGATAAAAAAATTAATTACTGAGCCTGTACCCACATTGTTTGTCGCCTTAAGGGTGGGAATTAGTACCAAAGACGAAGGTAGATCTAGGCATATGTGTAGGGTTTTTACTCTCTCACTCTCCCTCTTTGCATGGTCTTAGTGGTGTGGTCACATAATACTGTGGCATGAGGCATCTTACACAAAAATTCTATGAATAATTGAGCTATGACACTTAGCTTGGGTGGGGCTCCTGCTCATAGACGAGTCTGTGGGTGTCTTGTAGACAGCGGGTTCGAGGTTAGGTGTCACCCGGGTTGCCCTTCCTGGGTACAGGGCCAGGTCTTGTCGATATAATTGTCTAGTGGGCAGCTAACTCAGCTTTGGAACTCTCTGTGATCACTGCGACTGTCCACGTGCTGGGATAGACATCAACTCTGGTTGCCAGCATCAACTGTCCTTCTGATGGTGTTCCATGACTTATATCACCTGTATAGTTTTCTGGGTGGCCGAAGAGGGCGCCGAGTGCATCCCCATGCTTATTTCTCCTTCTTTGCCACATCACCACAGAATAGCTGCGTGACCATCTACGGCGTTGGAAAACGGCCTTATGCTTGCTGCCGGGCCGCATGGTTTCACAGTTATGCTCATGGCAGGGCTACTAGGTTGCGTCGGGTTACATTTACACTTGCTTAGGTGCGGAACACACAAACTCGTGTTCTTATCTCTCGTTGCCGACGATGGCAGGGGATTGACAGTGATGCATTAGGAAAATGTTAGTATGCTCGACACATCAGTAGGATAGTCAGTGCAAGGTCATATCACAATTACACTAAAGCACCTTTAAACCCACAAGTTGTGGCTTCATCTCTTGGCAGCTGCAGCCTCGTATGCAAGGAAAATATCCACAAGTTAGGCGATACCAAATCGATCGTGGTGACTGCCAAACCACAACGGCAACCACAACCATGGGGAGAAGCGACCAGCTCACCTTTCTCAGGAGTATTGAGACTTGAGGGAACTACTCGCAGTTGTGCAGCAAGCTGGTGTACGCTCCACTGTTGAGTCTAATTTCATCAGGGGTGCAAGGAAACCTACTGTGTGATTGGTGAGAGCTGCATCAGTTGTCCCAGTACTAGTTACTAGTGATTCCGTCCAGCAGCAGGTGCAAACCAGATTCCCTCCTGGAGTGGGAAAGGTTCTAAGGAAACTGGGGCTAGTCATAATACCCAGCTCTGGAGCCATATTACAAATACGTGTTATCTCGTCCACCAGTGACAGGCAAGGTAGCCTGGAGTGACAGTTTGGTGGAAGTAACTTTAAGTGTAGCACCACAGACCTCATGACATTGCCCGGTGGAGTATTTCATGCAGTAAAGACTCGCACTTTCTCAGTGAAGATGCTAAATTCAGTTATTACTGAGAAAAAACTGCATAAGTCATTTGCATTTTGTCATATTTTGAAATGCTGTCATAAATTTGATTACTGCATGGCTTGTTTTCGTCAACAACTCGAGGCCAAGTATTTCCAACAGTCTTGAGCTTGTGTGCCCAACATAGTGCATGCAATACTTGGTTGCCCAAAATTACATTGATAAATTCACAATATTTAGTCATGAGCTCTCTTAGTGTCTACAGAAAGCATCTAGTCATAGCTGACATTGTGAAATCTAGCACAGCTCTGGAACAATGTAGAATTGGCAGTTTCTAAAAAGTGAACTCCAGCGAACATTTTTTTGAGTCGCAATTTGTTTCAGGTGATGAAAAAATACAAAGACACATTTTTGTTATTTGTCTGTGAGCTCATCTGCCAACATGGTTAGGAATTTTCCAGTCATGTTAGCTTTAGTAGTGGCAGATATTTACTTCACAGTAAAGTACATGCTTTTCTATGAAATTTTGAAGCAGATCCTTGGCTCCTAGCTCGGGAAGGAAGTGGGGAGAAAAAATATATCCCAATAAAAGTTGAAAAATGTTGGGTGTATATTTGATATCGTGTAAAAAGTTTTAAGAGTCGAGCTGAATTTTAATGGGAGTGAAATTAGCATGTGTTTGTTTAATGTTATTATGTACTGATACATATCTGGTAATGCATACTTCTCCGTGTTTGGCCAGAGTAATTAAAGAAATTTAGGGGAAAGATGTTAAAATTTTTCTGTTTTAATGCAATGAACAAGTGTAATTTTTTTATGTCAAGTTAATTTTTCTTAGAAACTAACAATCACAGTTAAAATTTGGGCACAAATGGTTTGTGTCTAAGGCTTAAAGTAATTGCATTCGTAATTATGTAGATTATTTTCTGCTTTATTAAAAAATTTTCAAAATACTAATTAAAATGATGTTAGTCGCAGATTGGGAATGGTATTTTGCTATTTTGGAAAATGCATGTGTATATACAAAGTCTCAGGTGATATTGGATATTTGCCAGATGCCTCTAAGTAGAATTGTAGCCAAGGCATCCTGTGAGTCAGGTCTAGTTAAGTACATAGTATGTACGTACAAGTAAGGCTAGACATAGTCTAGGTCTGACAGTGCAAGTTCATGAAATAGAAAACCTTACATAAATATAACATGTATTTTACTGTATATTGATGTAACGTGGAGATTTATTATTCCTTGGGGAATGCAAAATAAACTAAGAATTCAAATACATATTCTCTCTCATGCTTTGTTTTAGTAATTCAGTATAAATAAAAGGCACCAGAATTTTGTTGGAGAATGTATCAGAAAGCATTTCTTCCATGGGCCAATTAACATTTTGCTATAGTGGGAAAACTGCTTAGGTTTATAGGCTGTGGTTAGAAAATAAAAACAGTGGGTCGTCCCAGTTGGGATACCTCCGCTTAATTACAGTATTACAATTGGAGTGAACTGATGAGTTACTCCATGACCAAAAAAAAAGTATTCTGTAAGGTTTAATTACAGAAATTTGGTACAAATTAAACAGTTTAATACAAATTTGATGCCAAAGTTATGAATTTGTATTGAATTACATACTGTTATCTCCATCAAGTGATAGTAAGTTTTCTGGTGTTAAAGTTGTAGTTGAGAACCCGGGGCACCAGGCTGTAATTCTGCGCACGACCACGGTGGTGAGCAGAAACTGTTACTAGGGTTGTGACATCACAATGTGGCTGTTTAAATTGATGCAGAATAACTTAAGCTCTGGAACACTTGAAACATAAGTACAAGGGTAAAATGAACACATAAGTGCAAGAATTAAGGGTGACAGCTTGCACATTATATTCAGAGCCATCCTGCATTTATTACCCACAAAAGCATTACAGACGTGTACCACAATAAAGAATAACAGTACAAAAGCCCTTAGTCTCAAACCGAATTACTTGATGCCTCATCGGATCCATCTTAAGGTGAACACAAAAATTACATAGTCACATAACCACTTACAGGCCCTCTGTTTGATGGAGGGGTGTAGCCATCTGCAGGGGTAAATGAAAGAGGTTTTAAAATAAATTACACAAACAGAATTACCGGATCAATGAAAGCAAAGTTGAAGCCCCTGTAGACCTTGCGGCATGTACCCATCCAGCTTGAGCTGAGAGACAAGATTGCCCAATGCTTGTCGGAGGTAAGGTCACATCCCCTGCGCCAGAAGTGTTGGCTCCATAGTTAAGCACATGTGTGAAGGATAGTGTGTGATTGAAATGGAAGGAAATACAATATTAACACTAAATTTTAAAGACATGCACAGGAGTGCTCGAGCAAAGCAAAAGTAAAGAAACACTTACAAATTAACATAAAACCCTTTCACACTTTACACGTGGGCCCTCTAGGCCTAACCTCGGTGCACCAAGTACAGTGTGCAGATTCATGGAACACATGCATCACACGTAGTGACTGCACATGCATGATATGCAACGAAAACACTGCTGGTCTTGCACCTTGTGTGCACGCGAGCCGTAATGGGCTTTTGCCGGCCGAGGGACGAGTACCTGTGCACACACACATTGATATTTTAAATCCACTGAGCCCACCCACCTAGTTAAAAGTGATGAGGTTGCCATTTTATTTAATTTAGTCCTTTGAATAATTATATCAATCTTTCAGGGATTGAGTTTCCCACTGGGAAAACTTACACAACTCAAGACAAGTAATTTTGGATTCTGTCATGAATTTTGGTTATTATCTTTTTACTGTTTTTATTGATTTCGGTGTTGTGTAACTTTTATTATAACTTTGTGCTTATTTATGGAACATATTTTTAAGTGCGGAATTTCTTTACGCCCAAACTTATTGAGTGATGAGGGGCGTGGCCTGTAGTGTTAACCGTCAGTTTGATGTGTGGCGGCTAGGGCTGAGGAGCACGCCTACATTTCTAGGTTCTTATTGCATCAGGTCAGGGGACACAGACTCGGATCAGACTCTAATTCGGTGAAGTCTGCAGAATCTGGCGTATGGTTTTCACTGTCCCCTTGAATAGGGTAGGGCGGGTAGGATGCCTGCAGGGCACATAGCCGGGCTGTGCGAGGTGATGCCTCAGAGTGACTGGGGTAAGGGTGACCGCTGGCTTACCTCTCACACTCCTTACCCGGGGCTGACGTGGGCTCTGGTTCTGTGGAGCTGGAGCCGGTCCTTGGGCTGGAACTGCTGTGTGTGGCAGGGTCCACTCTGTGTCTGCCGGAAGATGCTGGCTCTGGATGTTGGGGCTGGTGCTGGTCACAGTCGAAGATCCTGGGTCTGGAAGCAATTTACTGGAGGCTGATTCTGGCTCGGCCTCCCAGTACTAGAGGTAGACCCAGTCAAAGGTATGCAATGACAGGATGTGCAGGTCTGGAGGTCCTAATCAGAAGGCCAAAGAGGTTGGCGGGGATGGCTGTGAAGTGAGGCTTCAACAGCTGGCGGGCGGCTTGAGCTCATTCCCGGGAGGTCAGGCAGCTGAGGGCTGATGTGGGTGAGTTATCCCAAGACTGGCGGTCTGTAAGGACGGCAGCTGTCCTGTCGTTTTACCGGCTACTCCTGTGGGCAAACTGCATAGGCGGGTAGGTTCTACTGTTCACCCCTCAATGGAGTGGCAGGCAGTGGATCCCTAGCTAGATGTGTACCCAGAGGCGCTTAGGTCACTCCTTCTGGTGGGTCTGTACACTATGTAAGGAGTGGGTTAGCTGACTTGGGTGGCCTAGTTGCTTTGTCGTGTATCTTTCTAGTAGGGGGCTGTACAAGACTTTGCGGTTCTTTGTCCACAGTATGGGTGGCTTGTTAATGTGTGGTGTTTTTGACGTTTTGGTGCAGTCCTTGTTAGTGGACGGCCCGCAGTCCTACTCTACAGAAGGAAATCAGGTTCAATATCACGGTTCCCTATCGCTCCCTTGCGGGATGACACTTAGCAGGACGGATGATGGACACAGATCACTCTAGAAAAGGGTACTCGACAGTTTAACAGTTAGACTGAATGCATGCTTATTCTGTTCAGAATAGATGCGGTGATCCATACTATCTCCTACGTCATACCATTCGCCAGGTAACCTGCGGCTTTTAAGTTAAAGAAAGGCAGGTCAAGGGGCTTGTCGGCTTGAAGAGCAATTGAACCCTAACTGAAGTCTGTGTTAGACCTGAAGGGACTCGAGATACCACTGTAATGTATGTGTGCGGAGGTGGTAAAGCTTTATGGGGACACTTTAGGGGGAAGCGTCTTCTCTTTGGGGCTGCAGCGGGTACTTGAAGATGTTGGGTGTTGGTCACTGATGATTGCTGGTGGTTCTTGTTGAGGGTTTCTCGAGAGGAAGGAGAGTAGAGGGCTTCAGTACAACTTTTGCTGAAGCGAGCTACTGAGATTAACTGTCGTTTCTGCAGGGTGCACGACCTTATATTCTTGTGGCCGGCGGGTGCCTTGGGTCTCCTCGTCCTTCAGGTGCCTTTGGTCGCTACCCCCCATCTCTTCGTGAGCAGCACGGCCTTGCTGTGCTCTCTCGGGGGTGTCTAGAGGCTGGGGTAGTTTTCCTCGTGTGCGCGTGGTATCCGTCGCCCAGTTAGGGGCAGCTGGCTTGCGTTGCCTTGCTGGCATTCCGTCTCACTGGATTTTATCAAGCAGGGGCAATGCGTGTGACTATGCTTCAAAGAACTCTCTCGTGTCCAACATTTCCGAGGAGGTTGTCTGGTGGCCTAGGAGACAGCCGGTCGGGGTTCATTTCTTCTTTTAGGCACATGTTGCGCAATTGATGATTCGTAGTTGTCACAAAAAATGATAGTCACTAATACGTGTCACACGTCAAGTTCTCTCCACCCATTGCTGCAGTGCACTGTTCGATGCCAGAGGTTGCTTGCTTGGCTGGGCAGGTAGTGTGGCCCACTGCCCCAGTGATGAATTGTGAGACCATCAGCACCCTCGTATAACTCTGCATGCCGTGCTGGGGTGCAGCATTACCTTGGGTCTTGGGTACTGGTAGTGATGTCGAGGAGTAGATTGAAGTGTGGAAATGGTGTGGTGTGGTCACTCACTCACACTCACTCTCTCACTAACACTCTCTCTTCCCCTCCCCCTCCCCTATGCTCTCTTTCAAGTGTGATTGCTGCAAAAAGTTGGATTTAGTGATGTATAATATAAAGAAGCTTCCTGTGTATACTACCTTGTAGTGTTAAGTTGGGGTAGGCTAGGGTATGTTAGTGCCAATCATTGAATGAAAGGGACAAGTGGGTAGCCAAATTTTTTAGTTATTTTTTGGCTGATTAAGGGAAGCTGGAAACTTCAACATCCTACATTTATCCAATCCTTTGGGTGCCTTTGTAAGAGAATTTAATATGTTGCAGATTGGTAATAAAGTGGTACAACAACATTTGTAGGATGAAATGAAAGCATATGATACATGTCTTACATACTTGTAGTCGTCAGTAAGGGGACGTTCAAGTATTATGTAACGCAATTTTTGAAGATTTTTGACCCTTCCTCCCCTCCATGTAACGCGCCGTAACATTTTTCTGAACTCCCCCCTCACCCTTCCTAAATGTTACGCAGCACCCAAGTGACCATTTTTACCTAAAAGTCACAATTATGTTGCGCAAGGTACCGGAAAGTTGCTAAAATCCCTTTGTTATTGTTTTAATCGCGTTTGCTGTAATAATAAATAAAACAAGAGATTTTTAACTTGCAATACATGCGTATATTGTTTATTTTATTTATTCATATTGTTATTAAATAAACAATCACACATAATGTAATAAACATTTGCTTAAGTTTAAAATATGTTAAAATGGGCTCAAATTTGTCCTAATAAACTTGTACTATTAATCTGACATTTAATTACACAGTTTTTCTGACTTGGCCCTGTCCTTACATACATTTTTGGCTTCATCCACCATTGTTCTTCTCACGCATTCTCCTATTTTAGCTTTTTTTTACTAATAAACTCTTAAAGTTAAAAAAAAAAAAAACTAATTTATTTAACATTTTAACCTTTGGCAATGCAATTAGAAATGGAAACCTAACTGAAATAAAACATTTTAGTCGAAATAAAATCGTATTCTTAACAAAAAATTTAAAATAAAATCAGCCATATTTCAAAAGTAGGTAGGTATGTAAAAAAAACAATTCAATTGGAGTTACTGCTCCTCTGTCCACGGGTGTGCCAGCCACTCAGACTCTTTCATTACTGGCATCCGGAGAGCAGACGAAGAGGGTTCCGGAATTGTTAAACCACTTGCATCTACTTCGTCTTCGTCGAGCCAATCGGCATCCTCAGACGATGTTTCACAGCGGCGCACAATGCAGAGAAACTCATTTGCCCTTCTGGCAGCAAGTCGCTGTGGCCGTACTCTACTTTCACGACGGTCTTGGGCAGTCTTGCCATGCACGTAACAACTGTGCATTTGCACACTCTTGTGGGATGTGAAGTAGATCCCACAGGTTGCACATATTCTGTTCTTGAGGTTGGATTGTACTGATGGGCAAAAGAAATCGTAAGGCATCTGCTTAAACCCTTCTAGAGGAGGCGACAGATCAACGGACAACCTCACAAGAAGTGGTGAAAACTTGCATGATCCTTTGTCTAGCTGACTAGGTACCACGAGCTTGCTTGGTGTTTGAAGGATTGGACAGGGTGGCGGCAGGAAAGTGTCCTGAGAGACAGTTTTCAATGCACTCCTCGAGCGGGAACAGCAGGATTCATCCGCACATTTTATCACTTGCAAGAAATATTGCGATTCACAGACGTGAGCGTTATACCACGGCAGATTAGGTTCTGCTGGATCCTGCAAGCTATCTTCGGGCATTCTATATTCCGCCGAAACATCGTAGTTGTCAGTTTTTATTTCCCTCCAGACCTCTGCAAGTGTCTCCCCAGCGTACTGAAAATTGCGTTTTTTCCAAATCATCATCAATAATAATTCCTTTGTTGTTGAGATGAGAACCAAAATGTTCATGAGGCAGGATGATGCCTGACAGTCGTTTGCTGAGGGGGGGCCATGCGTCGCTCAACTCGGTTGTATGCGCTCCGCCCAGGACCATTAGTCGCTATGAACAGGGCGTCCAGGTTGTATTTTTTAAGTGTTGAATGGCAAAGTTCTTGAATTTCCGATAACACAGGTTTTCGTCCGGCCCACCATCTACAAAGATGATTATCACTGGCTTCACGGTGTTCGATTCTGTCATCATTAAGGGTTTGAATGCAGTTACTGATAAAAGTGATTCGAAATCATAAGCATGGGTGTTCGCTGTGGAGGATGCGTGTTCCCACTCCTTATGGATATGTATGTCGGCCCGCTGTAACCAACAGCTTCTTCTTTACCGAAACCGTCAGGATCCACGATGACGCCGGCGTATACAGAAGGAATAAGTTTTTTGCCGCTCTGCCACGACCCAGTCATGGTCAGGTAAAAGTACTCTGTATTCCATATGCATTAATAGAGGGCTCTGACTTTTTACTGCCGGTAAACCTATTGGTACACGGGCCTTATCGTCTTGAGAGAGAACAAATACTTGCTGCGGTCCCAGAAGCGAAGCGAGAGATTCCAAAGACCTGATTGTAGCAGTGCAGAATTCCCCGTCCTCGTGCTTTTTGTGCATCTCGGTGTGTGGTCTTGCTAACTTAACGGGTACGGTGCATACGTGCCTCCTTCCCTCTTGAGTGTTAGAAATGTGTGGGAGTAAGTGAAGATATGTGCCGCTTCGAGAAATTTGGAATCCTATCAAGAACAGCCTCTCATGCAGGTCGGACAGAGTGAGACAACTCCTAATCATCTCTGTTCGGCGGCGTTCATCAGCAGCGCTGCCATGAATGGCAATGTTAATTATGGTCTCCAGGAGAGCAGGTTGCGAGTCAACCAAAGGGGGCTGCCCAGGGCCAGATCGAGGTTTTACTGCTGCAGGATTGTTTTTCCGACGTTCAGCTTTCTCAAGTTTTTCTTTGGCTCGAAATTTTTTTGCATGCCTGGCACTGTCTCTTTTTTCTTTAAACATTTTTCTTCTTCTTTCAATTCTTTCCGTAGTTTTTTTATTTCTTCGTGAACATCATTTTTGGCTATACCAGTGTCCCTTGCTTCAGTAAGAACATTTATTCTCTGTTGAAGTAAATTTTCTTCATTAGAGTTTCTTGAGCCGGTTTGTTTGGAACATTTTTAGTCATGTCCGAAACAATCGAAGTCGTGTGTGGTTCCGTAGACGGGATGTCCACGTTGTCCACAGTTTCCTCATCATTAGTCTCACTTCGTTCATCATGGGTTTCGCTCATCTTTCGTTTGACGGCACTGCTCTCTCTTCCAGCGACTCCGACAATTGATTCCATAAGAGATGAACACGCGGATACTACAGCATCGGAATCCTATAAATGAAGTGATAAATTAATATAGGTATTATTGAGACATGCGATATAGAACTTATACACACACATATATATATACTACATATATTATTTGTATAAACATCCAGACCTACACAAACTGTACTGAAAAAGTGTAGGTACATACGCACCTGTTTTTGTTGAAGAGTACGCGAAGTCGGTGGGACATTGGGCCTTGCCGACAATGGTGTTGCTGGCGTGCTTGATGTTTTCATAGGTACCTAAAAATATATAATACTTATAACCAGTTCTTTTATGAAAATATCTAGGTTTGGTTTATATATAATATACCTACCTATATGTAATATTATTACATTTTAGCAGTAAACTTTCCTGTGTAAAATAACTAAGCATTGTTGCTTTCTTCTTCGTGGCCTTCACCTTGAGCTCTCCTATAACATCATTTATATGTTCTATAAACTTTTCTTTATTTTTAAGTTTTTCTTTAGCCGTTTTCCAAATTTCGTTGGCATTTTTTTGGCACAGTTGTGCTGGCAAGTCAGCATGAGAGCCTTTATAGGCCAAAAATAGCTGATGATGCAAATCTCCCTCTTTTGAGGACATTACAGTATGAACTCACTTTAACAAGACTGACACAATGTGCTTCTGCATAAACACTAAACGAATACTAACAACGAAAACAAAATTAAAACGACGTAAAATACAATCGAGGGATTCCTTGTAAAACATAAACGAAAAGGGTTGCCAACTTGGAAGATTTTAATTCCCTAGTTTTTTTATTTAAATAAAAAAAAAACAATGTTACGTAACGCGTTGTTTGAACCCCCCTCCCGCCCTTGTAATGCATCGTAACGTTTTACAAGACCCCCCCTCCCTCCAAATTGCGTTACATAATACTTGAACGCCCCCTAATGGTATGTGCGACTGCATCCATGGTGTAGTGGGTAATATTGTTACTTCTCACCCAGAAGGATCTGGGTAAGTTCTCGGCACTAGACCTGGGACTATATCAGATGGTTGGTGATTCTGGCTTGCTTCCGTACTGCAATTTTGCATGGAGCTCCAACTTGTCTGTGTTGTTTAGTGCGTGCAGTAGTGTTGTGATGCTGGTGCAGGGCATGCTGGAGAAAAAGCGCAGCAAAGGAGCCGTCAAGCTGGGCACCAGCAGCAGCGCAGGGCTCGTCATGTCGCACAAGCAAGGTAAGCAGCAGGAGCCAGATACAGTGTGTGGAGTTCATTACGTGGCTGCAGTGGGTGACAGAGCACGTGTGGTGTGTGTGCAGTTCAGCAACTGCTGGAGCGAGGCACGGCTGCGCAGCTGCCCAACACCGCGGCCACGCTCGGCCACATGAAGAGCCTGTGTCTGGGCCTGCTCGAGGCCCTCTCCGACAAGACGCTCACTCTCTCCCACCAGAAGAAGGCCAACAAGTGAGTACTTACAAAACATGTTATTTCGTGGTGCAAGTTGTATAGCAGACAGCACAGTGAAGATCTTTTCTTTTTCGGACTGTTTGCAACATAATAAGATGTGAGGCTGCTGTCTCCAGGCATTTAAGTTGTATTGTGATTTGTGATCTAAAGATACTGGAATACACTTCATCATAGTTTCCTGCTCAAAAATAAATTACATAATCCTAACTTATTTCTGGCATTTGGTTTGTTTAAATAATTAAAGTTTTTGTTAGGGCATATTACAAATTATATCTTAGCTAAGATTCTCCAGCCCCTTTGAAAGATATCTTGTGTTTATTTACCTGTGCATAAAAGTTATGTTGTCCATATCACTCTGTTCAGACAATAATCAGTACTAGTGTATGTTTGTCTAAGTAACAATCATAGTTTGGGTCTGATGTATCATTTATTTTTAAGAGTGGAAGGAAGAAGCTTGTATATTTGTGTGGCAGGATTCTGGCAGGTCGCATCACAGAGTTGGAACAGAGGCTGCAAGGGTGTCATGTGGGTGTTTTCCCCTCACAACTCCTCCTGGACGGCTACGCCAGCTCTGAGGTGGACCGCGACACCTCCCGCCTTCTGGATGCCACATCAGACTCTGATAGCGAGCCATCTGCTACAGGTGTGTGTTGCCTGACATGTGCCAAAACATACGACGACCCAGTACAAACAAATAAACTGGGAAAAAATCTTGTACAATTATTGCCAAGCAAGTTTTATGTCACAGTTTAAAAAAAATTGACAGTTTGTTATATTTAATGAGTACATAAGAGCTTCTGCAAACAAATTAATATAGCATTGTGCATCTTGATAGCTCAAGATTACTTAAAATTTTGTTCACGATTCATTGGCTTCGAAGCTTCACAGAAGGCTACATTTAAGCAAATTACACTTTTAAAATTACATTGGACTTCCTATCTACTGTTTTTCAGGGGGATGTCAAAACATTTCCATACATCTGGGATTTCAGTAGATGAGGGTTATGACATGCACATTAATAAAATATAACTTCTTACCTTATTAGACTCTATGTTGATTTCACAGTGGATTCTCAATAATTTGTTTTTCAGTGAACCGACAAAAAAATATGAATCGTGTAGGAAAACAATGGATGCGGACTTGGATTTTAGACCTGAGAAATATTGTACATAACCTCAAAATGCATGTTTATTTTAACCAACAGCCTAAAGTTGTCAATAAAAACAACTTATGATTAAATATTCACTTTAAATTAAAAACTTTAAATCTTGAAATTGAGCGAAATTCAATTTTTATTTGTATTGATATTTTTGTCTAGTGTTTCTTTGTCGGCCGAGCTATGCTGAATACCTCGGGTAAAATTACCACAACTGATTTATTTGATACAATGTTTGCCAATCGTTACTTGCAGTGTCTTTTTCATACCTTTACGATCCTAATCAAACCCGCAGCCAATAGTTTCCGATAATAAACACGCCTGTCAAAATACTGCCACAGATATAACCTTATCCCAAGTTCCATTTACAATAAAGAGACCATAGATCATTGAATACAGTGTCGGAAATTGTGTGATTTGATATCATTGTCGCCAACGTACAAGTGCAGTAAATGCGTAAGGAAAAAAGAATACGAGATTATTTCTATTTGCTGCCAACCTACGAATGCAGTAAAGACGTAAGAAGGAGAATAAAAGTAGTACATAAAACATGAAAAACTGCTGCGGGATATAAACTGTATGTACTATTGATAGCACCAATTGTTGATTCACATTATTTTGCATTCACATAGTGTTAAAAATGAATAATGCATGAAATATTTGGCAAATGTACCCACGGAAGTACAATATAAGGTAAATCGCTGGAAAAAACCATTGAAAATTCACTGTATTGTACAGCTAAACGATTGTTCTGAATATATTTTGGCTTTCGGTCAGAATATCTGATCGATGGATGCTATAGCTTAATGCTTTAAGAGTTGTAGCATGCAGGTTTTTTTAACATTGTTTATATAGGATATTTGTCAGGACCATCCAAAAAAACTACTACAATGGAAAAACTAAATAAACGGAATTGCAGCAACAAGGTTCCACTGTGATGAGATCTGTACATTATCTGTGAATAAAATGTAACTAATAAACACAATAAAAATGGGAATAAAAAAATATATTACATACTTTAAGAACATTTCACTAAACTCGTTTGACACGTCACGGATGCCATCATTATACGATCTAGCCTCGCCACAGCCGCGGTCTCCCCCAAGAAGAGACGTAAGCCGCACACGCCACAGAGGGTTGCAGCGGACCAGCTGGTACCTCCTGTCAGCATGCAACACGCTCCATGCCTTGGGCTTGCTTACCCCTTCAGCCGTGGCTGTGAAGGGGAAGTGCGCCGCCAGCTTCAGCTGCCTTCAGCCCCACCACACCTTCATCGCTTCTCTCTCTGCTCCTCCTCTGCTACACCCCGCGACCTCCACACTGGCAGTGTGCTTTGGGTTTATAAGGGGCACGCAGCCCTGTATTTGAGGCTGATTCTTGCAGCTTAGTTGCCCGACGAAACACTGGCCGACCGCGCACCACCGCCGCTAGCCTCCGCTCATCCCTAGATACTTCTCACTTCAGATTATAATGTCACGCTGCCCAGCATCTCACCGAAACCTGGCACGTTTCTCTGCTACTTTACCAGCCACGCACGTAGTTGTTACAAATCCGAGTACCACTCGACTGGGGTCACCCTCGTGCCACTGCGTGTACCATGTCTAGGCGTCACACTCTGGTTGGCATCCTAGGACGTCCCTTTAGGTCGTAGTCAGGGTACAGGCTGGTTATGTGTGCTTATTGTTTTGGCAATAAACAGACATAAACCAAGTTGGTCGAGTTATCACTCGGAGCCACTATTCTTCAGCACCTTGCCTCCTGCTATCTCCTGTTTTGTCCAAAGTACCTCAGACGCTGTTGCAGGAGCAGGCACGTGCCGATTAGGAGCCCCACCTCTTCGGAGTGGTGGCCCACACGACTGTTGCACCCTTCTGCGAGTGCTTGGGTCTGCTGGTGACTCCCCGCCCAGCAAACTCACTCACAGGGAGGCCAGCAGCCGCCGCTACAGGGAGCTCAGACTGTACGTGATACGTGGATCTATGGCGACTTCCTGCCTTCCTGGGTAACACGGGAGTGATCGCCCCTACCTTGTTATTGTTACCTGCTGTAAAGTGCTTGGGTCTGCCGGTGACTTTCCACCTGCCAAGTACGTGCTGGAGGCCAATATCTAAGCCTTCCACTTATACCCACCTGCCTACACTCACTGTCTTCCTCTTTACTCTATTTTACCCCACATGCGTCGCCACAGGGCTGGGCGAAATAAAACGGCCAAATAGAGGCTAATTCTGATTGGAGACCTGATAGGGGAAGTTCTGAATGCTGACTGGGTGTATTCCTGGAAACATGAAACAGCTCGGCAGAGGAGAACTGCAACCAGCTCCACCAGTGGAAGTCGTAGCCTGCATTAAGACCTCCTGTGGCACATCCCACGAGCCATCACACCACTGCCTCCCACACTGCCAAAGAAACTAGTGACTGTCACACGGCCCCCAGCTTCCGGTCGGGTGGTCCGCTGACTAGATCCCATCACTAACTACACACCTACTCGCACCCAAACCAGGCCAACACCTCCCAGCGCACCCCCACGTGCACAACGGGTTATTATTGAATTACCTAAGACAGCCCGTCTCACTCCCAGTAACAACCCTGTCAAGTTGATGATGCATGCTTCCCAGCCATCTGTAGAATGGTAGGGAGAGGGGGGAATCGTAAGTCTCAGATGCCGACCAACACCACTAAGTCCTGCTAGGAGAGGCATCAAGTAATTATATATATATATATATATATATATATATATATATAAATTATTTTTAATTCAAAATATTGATTAGAAATTTATTCAGCCTACAGTAAAAAAATTCTTGTTAATTACATAGGTTTAATTGGAATATTTATTTTACCAATAATTGCAATTTTATGTGACCACATTTTCACAGTTCTAAATAGTAATTCAAAAGCTGTGTTGTGTAAATTAGAGCCAAGTAAATTTCTCCCTGTACGTATTTAATCACGCTACATGTAAAGAACTAAAAAAATTGTAAAATAAAACAAAATAAAAATTTTTGGGGAAAAAAATTTTTAATCAGTGTATTTGAAGTTGTGTGCAATTGAAATCACTTTGTATTTCATAATAACCACATTTTATATTAAACAAACTATTTAATTTTTAAAAATCTGTGTCTAAAAAATTTTTCTAAAATTTTTGGACATATTATTTTCTAGATTTTACCTAATTTTTTATATTTGGATGTTTGTTTGCCCCATTAATTGTGTCTGTATTTTGGTAATGTTAGAATAATGGTGATTTATTCCAATTTTAGAATTGTATTTTAGTCAAGCATTCATGTGCTGGAAGTTAGTTCAAAGTTAACTTCGCTTCCAAGCCTGGCTGTAAGCTGGTTGCTAGCTGCAGACAGCTCAGTTTGCACCAGATGTCAACTGCAACGCTTGCATTCCTCTACCGTGGGATGATTTTCGCTGTATCTTGTTTGCGTCTCTTGCCATAAGTCGAACGCGTGTATTTTTAAGCTCAGAACAGTTGTGCATAGTTGTGGACCATTTTCGGTACCCCCAGCGCTCTCTATGAATGACTTGAAAACTAAATTTTGTAACCTTTGTACCCACATGCAACGCACAAGTGTGTATCCTTCCACCGCCGCTAACCGTTTTTGCGTGACTCTGTGCACAGACACCTAAATCTATAAACTACCAGGTATACTGCAAAAGTGCCGTCATTGGACAGATACGGGTGATGTAGTTTGAAGACCAAAACATCACTGCAATTCAAATAGTAAATGTATTTAAATGGCATGTTTGCTGTGTCAATATCTCATGAGTTCACTGAACCGGAGGTTGCCGAACTTAGGCAAATGCTGGAGCCTTCGGTCAAGGAGGATTGCTACGCCAAACGCGTAGCATCCAACATGAGATTTGGGACACCACTGACGTGCCAGTGTATAACCGACCATACAGTGTGTCTGCCTGGAGGCGGCACCTTATTTTGACCTAAGTTCAGGAGATGGAGCAGAGGATTGTGGAACCATCTGATTCGCCGTATAATTCACGTGTCGTATTAGTTCTAAAGAAGGATAGGCAACTACATTTCTGCGTAAACTACAAGGATCTGAACGACGTGACACACCCCATCGCACCGCCAGTTATCAACCTTACCCACACTCTCCGAGATATAGGGAAGCCGAAATCTTCAGTACCCTCGACATGCAGTCAGGGTACTGGCAGATCGCGATACACTCCAACAGCCGGAAATATACTGCATTCACCACTCCAGAGGGCAAAACCCTGCAATTCCAAGTAATGCCGTTTGGACTCAAGAACGCCCCTGCCACCTTTCAGAGGCTCATGTCAGCCGAAGTTCTTACCGGCTTCGTGGGGCAATTTTGTTTTGTGTTCTTGGATGACCACCGTGTATTCATAAACATGGGAGGAGCACTGCGGACACCACCTCCAGCGAGTCCTGGAGAGACTCGAACTACACGGCCTAACTTGCAAACTTTCCAAGAGTCACTTCAGAAAGACGATTATCGACTACCTGGGGCACGTAGTCACCCAAGGGGAACTACCCCCAAGCCACATCAATACAGGCCATTCACGAGGCAGAGGAACCCACCAAAAAGAAGCAGTTGCGCCGCTTCTTAGGCCTATGTAATTGGCTATGCGATTTCGTGCCAGACATCACCAGACAAATGGCACCCCTCCACCCGCTCCTAGAGAAGGAAACACGTTGGTGGTGAGGAGAAGAACACCGCAATGCCTTCCAAGCCCTGAAACAGAGTTTCCAGCATATTGCACAATTCCACCGACCACAAGGGGAGAGCCCACTAATACTTCAGACGGACACCTGCCAGAACGGGCTGGAGGCCGTCCTATGCCAAGAGAAACCCGCTGGCCAGCCGCAAGTCGTCGCTTACGCAAGCACCAGACTCAATGCGACAGAGCAAAAATATAATATCAATGAAATGAGCATGAGTGTCTCACCGTAAGGAAGTACTACTACCACTTGGAGGGCAGGCACTTCATACTCGGAACCGACGGCAAAGCCCTCCAATGGTTGCTCAAATCCAAGAATGCCAAGGCCAAGCTCAGATGGTGGGATATGCCCTCACGGAATTTGATTTTGAGGTGCAACACTGCCCGGGCAAAACGAACGACCTACCCGACGCCCTATCATGCCAGCTCTACATTCTATTTGTTTTGATACTTTATTTATGGCCTACAGTTATAGCTCAAGTAATTGAATGGTGAGCTAATGGTGTTCATCACGAAATTCTTATTAATCAATTTAAATATTCTTTCTGAAACTGCAAGTTTATATTGTTTTCATTTGCTTGGTACACATCTCCCTCTGGACATGAAATAAGAAATAAAATAAATAATTATTAAAATATTACTCAAATAAATTTCTAGGTGAAATGTGCACGTGTTATATTTCCGGTATCATTTCCAATTAATTATAATATCAATTGGTTTTAATAGTGTCTGGGATTGTGGTAGCAGAACGTAACTTTGTATGGTCAGTGTCCACAGCATAATATGTTGTTGTTGTTGAAGTGATTTTATCAATTGTGTGAATTGTTTATTTACCAGACACTCGTGTAATTTTTGCCACATCGAGTGTGGTTGATTATTTATTACTAAATATAATATGATGGACATTTGTCAAGCTTTTGCTATTGTAATATTTAAAGTAACATGCTAAACAAAGCTAGTAACACTTCTGATAACAAGTGTGGTAGGCTATATTCCTGATGGCAAACATATTATTTACAACCATGCAGCAACGCCATGGGTACAGACCATAAAGATACTGTGCACAAACAGGAGTTTTTATGTTAAGGAAATTTTGTGTGTACTTACAAGTTTGTTTGGTTCAGATTGGGGTCACTTATCACTAAGTGAGAGTAGGTGGTTCTGGTGTTCTCCTTGCTGACTGTAGCAGTGTGGTTTGGTTGCAGCCAACAAAGAGAAAGTACTACCACCTTTGGAGACCAACAATGTCCCGTGCAAGCCAGCATGCCGGACACTGCCTGCTGCATTGAACAATACAACAGCGACCAGCACTGGTAATGTAACTCATCTTAGACACAGGGTTCAATTGGTGATGACTGTACATATTAGCATAATGTATGTAATATACGTCACCATACATATGTAATGCCTTATGTAGTAATTTATATAATTTGGGCCGTACTCAGAATACTACAGTACTTTCCACTGTACTCAGTGAAAATATTTTGGCACCCATCAGTTAGTGACATGGTACAATGGGTCATGGGTGTGTTCTTATTCTACTGGTTGTTTACTCTCTTAGCTGGCATCTGAAGGCCTTAAAAAGTGAAATAATGTAGGCAGATATGATTACCAGTTATTACAATTTTGCATGAGCAGATTCATTTGTCGTGACATTTAAACTGACTTTCTTGTGTAGAATGTTCATTGGGAGTTCTTGTACCAGTCATAGTGAAACTGAGGTTCCGACTTAACTTTTCACGGTCAGGTTAGTTGCAGCTGATTCATTCTTAGCCATTTGTAATAATTATATTACCACTCAAAAAGGGTCACTGATAGTATTTATAAGCTGTGGAGGGGGCATAGGGGTACAACAATGAGGAGCGGGAAGAAATTTTGCTGCAAGAGGGGGCAAAGAAAGTATGTATCAGAGAATACTTTCATACACGCTACAAATATCCTATGGCAAGCAGTTCACATATTGGAGATGAAAATAGTGTAACACACAGATTATTCGTACCTAGTTACAGTGAAATCTAATTGCTGTGATCCCGTTTATTCAGTTTTCCCTGTAGCAGTAGTTTTTTTTTATGGTCCCAACAACTATCCCATATAAACAATGTGAAAAAAACTTGCATGCTACAACTCTTAAAACTAGGGATGTAAATATTCTCGATGCCGATACCAATCTCGATTCTCTATTCCAAAAATTGCGATTATTTTAGTTTAAGGCACCTTTACAGAACTAAATACTGTATAGGAGGGTGTGAAATTTAATTATTTAAACTAGGCCTACATTAGTAGTAGGCCTNCTTTACAGAACTAAATACTGTATAGGAGGGTGTGAAATTTAATTATTTAAACTAGGCCTACATTAGTAGTAGGCCTATCACTAACATAAATAATATAACACAATCAGAGGAAGCATAATCATATGAAATTCCAAAAAGTTAAAAAGAAGCATATAAGATAATATTGAAAAAAAAAAAAAACAAAAAAAAAAACCACATACACACTCACTCTCTCTCCTTTTTTTTTGTCCACAAAATTTATTCGAAAATATTTCCAAACCTCACTTGCAGTGATAAATGTTCACCAGCACATGAAATTATTAAAACGTTTGCAAGAATAGCACACAGTGAGAACACATTATGTTTTACTAACAACAGTAATCTTTTCATCACACGCAACTGATAGATATTGTAACTGTAGATTAATAATACTATAACAGGCTGGTGTTTACCATTAATAAAACATAGCTGGGCAGGATTGGAGATTTTGAGTCGGGAAAATTTTGGGCGGGGCAGAAAATAAATTTTCCCACGAGAAAAGGACGAGATTAGGAATGCATTATTATTAGTAAATAAAGAAAATCTCCATTATTGCCTCTACATATAAAGGCATTTCCCAAACACTTTATTTAGCATTTTGTTAGTAAGACAGTTAATTTACACTGCTCATTTTTTAAAATGATGGCATGGAAATGTTTATAATCAAACGTGTTTTGTTTTTGGAAAGGCATGGCTTTGCTTGAGTACTAGCAGCGCTGCAGGGGAATTAAACCAACAGCGCTAGTAGTCTTGTAAAAACTATGGCAGACGCTAGACGGTCGTTCCAAAGCTGCAAGATGTCAAGAAACTTAGTTTCCTTTTACAATAACGCTATTTTTTAATTTTTTTATTTCTCGGAAATATTACAATGGTACAAATATAATTTCTTCTCGTTTCTTACCAAGTCATAACGCAAACAGTGAAGTATTCGCACGTAATTTATGATGTTGTGGACGAATAAATGTCATGTAAAAGACACAAGAAGGCATCAAAAAGTTCAAAAGTGAACATTCCATGAGTGGAAGAAAAAGTTCATTTCTGTCACGTGCACATTAATAAAGTGCTATGATCTTTATATAAGTCCTTGGCCGTGGTAACGTTGAATCATCCACTGTGTGATAGGTTTCTTAAATATTAGTTTTTATTAGAGTGAGAAAAGTATAGGTCACGCAAAAAGTGAGGCCGTGTTCGAATTGGCACTTTTAGTTTACTATAAAGCCACGTGACCTGAATTAATCAACAAAATGATGACATACTTGGTATTTTAGAATTTAGTTTTTAGTTGTTGTGTGCGGAATGTAATTTTGCCATCGGGAAAAATTCGGACGGGAAACTTAAATTTCTCACCATAATTCGGAAAGATATTTTAGGTTAGGTAAAGAAGTTTGTGGGTTGCTAGAACAAGTGAATAACATTCTATCATGACCTATTTCCTTACAACAAAAAATAAACATAGAATAATGACTGTATGTGCTAAAAATTAGATTCAAGCAATGAAAAGTTGTATGGTTTTATATTTTTATACACTTAGTTGCTGCACTACGAATTAATCCTGTGTTTGGAGCACTTATTTAAAATACTTGCTTCAATTTTAATAGGAAAATCACTTAATATTTTGTAAGTAATAAAAAAAATATAGGACTTACATTTATGTTTTAACATGTTGTAACTTTAAATTTGTTTTTAAAAAAAATGCTTTGATGTTTTCAGTTCACTGCTATTTTCTTTATAATTTCATGACGTCTACTAAGGAACTTTGACATTTTTTGTTCTAATTTTGTTAGTAAAATGTGTATACTTTGACACAAATTTACTCAAATTAACTTTTAGTAGAAGTTCTAACATCTGTGAACACGCACGCTTCGAATCACGTAGTGCAACTGCAATCACAGCTAAGTCACATCGGGCAGGTTATGAATGCAACATACCAAATCTGTATTCTAACAAAGCTAATTCCTCTATCATTAACAAAATAAAAAGTAGGAAGTAAATTAATTATATTTTTTCTCATAGCAAATTTGCTATGTTTGGAGTTTCTCAACGTGTCTGTGATGAGTGAGCAAAACACATAATTAAAAACAAACACATTCCGAACGAAAAACAAAGACAATTTGCTGGCGTGTTATGAACTGTTTTAACAAAACCCATATTAAAAAACACCATGTTAGATCTCAGTAAAATAGTTAAACATTTGGAGTCGAATTAAACTTCATCATGCACTAGCTTATTTTTACGTTAATGTTTAGGTTATGTATATTGAAACTCGCGTCCCATATCAACCAGCAATTGATTCTTGCAACTTATAGATGTCGCTCGCATATAAGACAAATTCAGTGCGCACTGTTTACTGNATCAACCAGCAATTGATTCTTGCAACTTATAGATGTCGCTCGCATATAAGACAAATTCAGTGCGCACTGTTTACTGTAACTTCCTAATAGTGCAAGTTTGCAACCAGTTTTAGTTAATTTTCCCAATAAATACATAGTGTTAACGTTACATAATANCTTCCTAATAGTGCAAGTTTGCAACCAGTTTTAGTTAATTTTCCCAATAAATACATAGTGTTAACGTTACATAATATATGACGTACACAATTTTTTTTAGCTTATGTAACAATCTTTGAAATCTGTGAATAAGTGGAAGAACGTACGAAACCAGACTTGTATTTTAGTTGTAACAACTTACAGACGTGAACATAAATTTTTCCCAAAAATATCTGGAAAAAATTATTTTCCGCCCGACGAGAAAATAGTTATGAATGCAGGACTGTCCCCGTGCTCTCCTGGGTAAACTGAGAGTGGTGGTGTGGGTGTATGTCCGCAGATGCAGACAGCTTGCCATGTGAGCTGCAGCAGTTGGTGCAGAAGGCATTGCAGGATCTCCAGGAAGAGCTGCAGGTGTTGGGTTCCCGCTAGCCGAGTGCAGTCATCACAATCTCTGTCGGGGCATGCTGTGCTACGGCGTAGCACTGAGCATCCCCTAACATGCACTTCCCAGTTCTGTGGCAGAGCTAAACACAATGCCATTTGATAAGAGAGGTGCATATTCATCTTGCATATAATTGGTTGAAGTCACATACAGCAACTTACCAAGTGTTGTCAAGGTGTACCAGTGGGTGGCTCACAGAGGGCATGACTCCACCCAAAACCTTTACATTGACATTAAATTGTGTTGTTGAATGTTTTAAAACCAGCATGCCACTTATCTAAAAAAAAGATAACCATGGAAGTGAATCTTCTCTGCATTCCCTGGCAGATGGGCAAGTGTGGTATGGACGTTCCACTGCAGGTGCATTTCGTACACATTCCTCAAGACAAACTGTGTGTGGATCACAAAATAAAATGAAAGTAAGACATAGGTTGTAATAAATATTTTAATGTTTACATTTCTCCCACAATTACAATTTCCCTTCCCTTCCTTTTTATGTTAAGCAGGGAACTTTATTTGATAAATGAGTGCTAGTGATATGATACTATTATGTAAAATGATTGAGTCTATGTTTCTATTTTAAAAAATAATTAGTACTGACACATAACTAACTTTTTCTATACACTATTCCCTTTGACTTCGCATCGTCACATGAGCATCACGTGCCCCGAGGGAGTAGAACCCCGACTGGCCGCCTCCAAGGCCGCGCCAACGTAGTAAAAGGAAGTCATGTCATTGCCCTCGCTGCTTGTAAACCCGCTAAGCAGCAGAAGCCGACATGCAAGAGTTTGCCCCTAAGCAAGCGGTGGATTCCACCCACACAGATACCAACCCCCCACCACCCGTGAAGAGATGGCAACAGAGTTGCCGCCCGACCTGAAGCACCTGAAACACGAAGGTACTCCCCCCCCCTCCCCCCAGCCAAGGGTATATAGGGGCTGATGCCCGGCAAAAATGCCAGTTGTTCACAGAGAGCTTCCAGAGTTCTACCAGCCTTCTTCATCGACGCCTTCTTTACCAGTGCAGCTGAAAAGTCGTCGCAACTCCTGACACTTGCCGTCAAGAATCACCACACCTGAAGCGTACAGCACATATGGTGCCCCAGATCCCATCAGGATTACCAGCCACAATTAGGGTTTAGTTGTTTTCACGGCTACTTAATTTTTTCTTCTTGTCCGCTCTTCAAGCCGACTAGCCCCTTCACCTGTCTTGCCCTTATACAAAATCCGTTGAACACCTAGTGTGTGTAGAGGTAGGAGGTAGTTCGGGTCATTGTGTTCTATTATCGTGAGAGTAAAACACGTATTCCAGCTAACTTTTGTCTTCCCTTGCTCTGAAGTGAACGTGTGCCTTTTCCCAACATGGTAAGCAAGCGTCACCCTAGAAAGGAGCGGCAGAGGACTGCGAATTGGTAATAGTTACCGACCGACGTAGAGTAGGACTGTGGCAGCCCCATAGCCAAAACTGCACGTACGTCGCATACATCACAAAGTCGATGGCCACCCATACTGTGGACCAGGTACGTGAAGGTACCTGGTGTGCACGTACGGTAGAGACCCAACCACTAGAAAAAAACACACCACAAAGCATCTGGGCCAACTAAGCCAGCTATCCCATTTTCTTAAAGCGTATAAACTCGCCAGAGGGGGTGCCAGGTGTGGCGAGGCTTGACCCAGGAACTTCTGGAATACACTCTAGCTAGGGGTTTGTTGCCTACCGCCCTCTACAGGATGAACCGTAGCATCCTTCCTGCTCATAATGTTTGCCCACCGATGTGGGAACAGGAAAAACGCACAGAGGACAGCTGCTATTCTTGCATCTTGCCACCTCCTAAGTATTCAAATTGACGCGCAACGTTCTTTGATAAGTAAATATAAACACGACTTCGCCTCCTCTGCATATGGAATCACAACCCAGGCGGGGTGTGAACCTCAAACAACTTGCATCTAAAGTCTACCAGCACGCCCCTAAATGCGGGGTCACTCACGGACAAAGGCAGCCAAGTTAGTTTGCCTTATTATCAGATGTCACGCGAATTGCTCTTGTGTGATAGAAGCCAGCCTAGCGCGCCAGTAAGCGCCTAAGCTCATGCCGCAGATGCAACCCGCATGACGGACACACCTGCTTTTTCCACGGACCGAGAGATGGCACCAGAGAGCATAGCTACGCCCAAGGGAGGAGGAGCTCACCCCGCCACCTCCACACCTCAGAGAGCCCGCGAGCAGGTGATGTATAGGTCCATGCAGCCGCAGAATGGCAGTTCATTCTCAGCAGCTTGCTCCATCACTTCCAATGCTGGAGCTCTCTGCTAACACCTTCACCAGAGGCCCTCGAAGAAGTTAACACCTCTTTTCTACACCCACTACCAGAAGGTAGTGGTACCCCAAGTCTCTTCTGGACAAAAAGCATCGAGCTAGTTAGGGTTAGCCAGTATAGTAGCTACCTAGCAGCATCTGCTTTGTTAGTTCAGACCCAGGTCCCCTTCACCTGGTATGCATAGGTTAACTTCCGTTACAGTTCTTGGTAAATTAGGAGTTAGTACGGACCACCGTGTTATTACTCTTGAAATAAACACTTCTATTAACTTCCAAATACTCATTGCTAAGGGTGACTGTAACTCCCCCACCAGGGAAGAGCAGGAGACCACTGCATTCGCAATCTATTTTCTGAGCCTAGTGTAGGACTGCGAGCTTCCTTAACCGGGTGCACGTACGTCAAACCAATACATATTAGACGGCTACGCATACTGTGCACCTGGTGTGCAGTACGGTAGAGCCCCAACCATTAGGTGACAACCACAAGGCGGTTAGTCAGTCAGTCCAGTCAATTCACTCATCCACAGCGCTGAACTGTCGCCGGAGAGAGTGAGAGACTGAGTCTGGAGATCTGGCCTCTTCGGCCCACACCCATGTTGTCGTCAGACTCCCGGAATAAACCCGTCGCTCTAACCACCGCGCTGAACTGTCGCCGCCGGTTAGAGTACTTGGGGTACGACTCTGGTTGGCTCGGCCTCGGCTTGGCTCGGCCTCGGCTTGGCTCAACACTTAGTTAGGGTACTTCGTCGCCTGCTCCTCTCTTGCGTGGCCGACCATAAAACCTACCTACATGCCTTACACCCGTAGGAGGGGTACCAAGTTGCATATTAGAAAGGCAGCTACCAACTCCAAGATTAACTTGGGCTGTAACCCAACCCCATCTGCACTTTGCAGCGTAACCCCCCGGGAACGAGATCAAGCTGCCCGACAGTTGGAAAGCGCCTCACCTCCTAGCTCCCTCCCCCTCATTTCAGCCCCCATTCAAGACCGCCGGAGAACCACATCCTGTCGTCAACCTCCACCAAGGACTCAACGCACTACTGGATCTCGCAAACCTGTGGTGCCACCTCAGTCGAGCCAGCAGCCCTCCTCGGACCTCTACCTGCATCACCTGCCTCAGCACCACCTGTCTGGGCACGAACTCCAGCAGGAGCCAACCCCAGCTGAAGCAGAGCCAGGAGCTGCCCTGGGCGATGCCCATCAAAGGTAAACCAGTTGGGGTGTGCAGGTTGGAATATGTATAGTCGTTCGGCACACTCCAGACTGTACAAAGCTGCCAAACCACGTGCCCCAGGTTGTATACCAGCCGGGCTCCAGTGATCAAACCATAAGTCAATCTTGACAGCCAGCCATGTCTCTGACCAACACACCTAAAACTAGTCCTACCATGACGTGCCCGACACTCAGTGGAGCGTCACTCCACTACCCTCCCCGCTTACCTCTTTGGCCTCCCAATTAGGGTCCCTGGAGCTGCCCACCCTGCCATAGAGCTTCTGCGACGAGGGATCCCACTCCCACCGGGAGTGATTTCAGTGGACGAGCCAGCCGACCACCAGGACACCAGCACAAGCCAGCTCGCAGATGTACTAACAGCCAGGCGAAGTCAAACTCAGCCTGCCTCACTACCCGCTCCAGTTACAGCTGACTTCCAAAGATGTGAGCCAGGATCTGCCTCAGGGAACCAACGCCAATGGTAAGCCAGCCACCCCTCTTGTTCCAGACGCCCGGAGGCATCACCTCGCACTCACAGACTTTGTGCCTAGCCGGCAGCCAACGCGCCCCACTGTATATAAGGAACCTGTGCGAGGAAGAACTATCCATAATCCAGACGCCTCTACAGTAGTGTCTGCCCTCTACCTGCAAACTGACTTGTGCAGAAACAAAAACCTACTTGACGAATGTCCCATTCCCTGGTCGTCACACATCAGTAAATCTACGAGTATTAAATAAAAAAAGTATTGGCGTGTGAAAATTCTACATGAAGAATATAAATAAATTGGTGTTATAAAAACAAGTAAGAAGAATTGGATTTGTAATGCTGTCTTATCTTGGTTCTTTAATTGAACATGGTTTCTCTGTGAATCAACTCGTACTTCAAACAGCTAAGTTTGTTCAATTTATCTTAGTAATGATTCAATAAATCTTTTACCCAAAGTGTACCATGAAGTAAAGCCAAAGTGTTATTGATAATATGTAAAGTATGCATGGAAAACCATTAAATCATTTTCGAGGCCCTATGAACATAGATGCTGAAATCCAATATTCACCAGACCTGTGTGCCAAAAAAAATATAAATACCTCTTTATTATGAATGATAACTGGTTTTTTTTATAATAAATTTGTTTAGATTAAAAAAATAAAAGGTGATACAGTTGAAAATGAATTACATATTTCTAATTACACATTTACTTAGAAGTTTTAACTGTTTTTATATTGATATTAAAGGCTGTCGGGAGAAATAGTTACGGTAATATACATATTATAAAATATGTACAATTAATTATAAAAGTTTGAATCTTATTCAAGAATTTTCAGTGGCATTATCTTTTATCGGAATAAATTATGATTACAAAATAAATACTCTCAAGTTAAATTATATGAATGTATTTTTTAAAGAATACAACCAGGAATGATAAATTGCCACAATTGCGAGATGATTTAGAATCTTGTTTTAGTATCATTATGATGAACCTGGTCTAATGTATTTTAAATGGGAGCTCTGTGGCTGGCGATCTTCGGCCCGACTTGGACGAGCTCTGCAGTCTTCGGCTCGACTTGGGAGGGTGCTTGGCAGTTACGACTAACTCTTCAACCATATTTCTGTTTCTAGGAACTGGTGGCCATACTGGTTTTATAGGCATAGGGTTTGTCAAATCGAAAATCTGTATTTATTATCCCATTCTAAAACTTTTTTTTTAATTAAAAAAATATATTTATAAATTTTTTTAAAATCTGTATTGAAATTGTACGTAGAGTATTGCAGAACCATGCAAAAGTTTCATTCAGTTGCTACATTCCCAGTCTCCTCTCTTGAAGTCTAATTATTACACAATGTCAGAATATGCACATTATTCACTGCCTTGTCAGTTTTGTAGGCATTAATATGCTACTCATATATTTTTTAAATGTATGTATATGTGACAAATCCAAGCCCATCATATGGGTAGCGACCACATGCATAATTATGTTAAAATCATGGTATGAATCAGCATCTACCAACACTTTTCATAGGCATACTTGGTTATAATTTGAATACCAATAGTGCTAGGCCCTTGAGATTGGAATGTACGAGAGATGCTCAGGTAATAGTCTTACCTTCTGTGCTCTTCTTGATCATCAATTGTCCAATTTTTTCTTCAATCTTTCGATCGATCAATCTCACAATCTTTCGTTCAATCCTTCAATCAATATTTCCAAACAAGCATACTAGCCAGTCAAACAAACACCCAGGTCAACTAACCAGACCAACCAAGAGCACCTCAAAAATCATATCTCAAAAACAATTTTCCTCATTCCTCAAAATATTCCCTCAGTTCATTTGTTTGTCAAACAGAATTCATTCGACTTTAAACTACCCTAGAAAGACATAATACTACATACTGAGTTGTGTACGTAAAGAAGTTGTATGACTTGACTGTGAGGGATATGGAACNTCAAACAGAATTCATTCGACTTTAAACTACCCTAGAAAGACATAATACTACATACTGAGTTGTGTACGTAAAGAAGACTGACTGTGAGGAATATGGAGCCAAGGCCAGCGCCTTCGTCATAATCTCGCTCACAGTGTCAATATTGCTACAAGACTGGCCACATTGCGTGTGTGAAATACATAACATGGAGATTGCATATAAGCAGGTAGTAAACTTTGTTAAAAATGATACAAAACTCAATTTGGTACCCGAACTGTTGATCTTGGATCTCACTATAATCTTTATCCTTTGTCCAAAATTTGTCTAAAAGCCTTCATTATATGTTTTGTACACAAAGTATTTACATGAGATTTATTGAAGTGTCGCCATTTGCCAGAGAGAATGAGGCACTGGCCCGGAACTACCCTTTAAGCAGGGCTGGAGACAAGTTCCACGCTAGATTTGCCCCCAAATGGGAAGACCTAAATATCATAATCCAAAGACATGGTATTGTCTGCTGGCTTGAAAACTGCTAGTCACAGGTCTGCAAAGTCCCACGCAATAATAATGCACGAGGTCAACACAAAATGGCAGCCATATCTAGTGCAGTTGCAAGTCCAACCAATATAACTTTCTTTGTCCACTTTTCTCACCTTGTTACACTTCGAAACTTATTCATGTGTGGTAAAATGGTTTTGTTATGTTTTTGCATGAATCCCACACAGAATACCTGTAATCAAAGCCTTAATGGATTAAAACCACCTCATATTACATATTAGTCACACATTTTGCATTAAATAAAAATGTTTATCATAATAAAACTTACTTCATTTTACAAGTCCACAAAGATATTCTGCACAAACTGCAGTTTAGTACCATGTGATATTGTATTAATGAGGTATGTTGTATTCCCTTGTTGCACAACTATCCATAATGTACTCCCATTTTCTTGCATCATTGCTTCTCACACACATTAAACATTGCATTGGTAATTTATATATATATATATATATATGTAGGATTGTTGAACGTGATTTTATTCTATATAAAAGAATTAAATTACACGTACGTTCAACATAGTAAAGACACAATTAAGTCACAAGATAAACATGTGATAACAACATTGACAAATGAAGGGAAGGTTGCAGAGCGTCTATGGAGCAGAGTAGCCAACCTTCACACCCCCCACACCCCCCATGAAGTCGGTTGCTGCAGGGAATAAGGAAGCAGTTTTCCGGAATGGAAGAAATTGGAAATCTTCTTTTTCCTTCTACAAGCAACTTCATAGAATGTCGGCGAGATCTGCTTGATGATTGGATAGGGTCCGATCCGAACTGGATCTAACTTATTACGATTCAGCCTGTTTCCATTTTCGATACAGACTAAATCGCCAACATTGAAGGTGTGCTGTCGTCAATTCTTATCTACACGTTTCTTATTTATATGAAAACTTTTGATAGAATTCCAGAGAGCTATTTTGCTGTCTTATCTAAGAGATGTTTGGTAGTCTTCTTGAAGGGGCGACATCGTGGACTTCTTTCCCAGTAGTAAGTATGATGGTGCAAAGTGTGTGGATATATGAATGGTATCATTGTACTCGTTGACACACTCCTGTGCCAGGGTTGGCCAGGCTTTATGGTCATCGTTTTTAATTTTACACCGGAGGCGATTTACTAATGTTTGGTGTAATCGCTCATTAAGCCCGTTTGATTCGGGATGATCAATGCATGTAAAGACGATTTGTATTCCTGGTTTTTCTAAATAGTTCTTGAAGTCAGTAGAATTGATGCCCGTATATTGATTTGCTATTAGGATTGAGACAGTATTTTGTNATTTACTAATGTTTGGTGTAATCGCTCATTAAGCCCGTTTGATTCGGGATGATCAATGCATGTAAAGACGATTTGTGTTCCTGGTTTTTCGAAATAGTTCTTGAAGTCAGTAGAATTGATGCCCGTATATTGATCTGCTATCAGGATTGAGATAGTATTTTGTTGGGCGATTGGATTAATCAAATTTATAAAATCTTGGGCGTTCTGACCCTTTGTAGTGGAGATCCATGCATATCTTGTGAAATGATCCACCAGGATANTGGGCGATTGGATTAATCAAATTTATAAAATCTTGGGCGTTCTGAGCCTTTGTAGTGGAGATCCACGCATATCTGGGGAAATGATCCACCAGGATATGCATGTATCGTTCGGTGGATCGGTTTCCAGCAAAGCCTCCGACACTATCGAGTGACATTATTTGAAAAGGCTCTGTAGCAGGGCCTAGGTGTGAGAGTAGACCGATAGCACGACTACGATGAACCTTGTTTTTANGAGTAGACCGATAGCACGACTACGACGAACTTTGTTTTCAATGCAAATCTTACAATTTTTTATAAAAGGTATGTATAGCTTTGTCCAGACCCTTGAAGTAATAATGTGGTCTGATGGTTGCAATCATCTGTGCTGGACCGATGTGACCATAATGTTTATGAACAAGTTCAATTATTTCATTTCCTAACGTGGGAGAAACCAAAATTCTTACTTTTTTCTCTTAATTTCTTGAGTATGATCCCTTGTTTATACTCTATCTGCTTAGCTGCTTTCATCTCAGAAAGATGATTTGTTTGGTATTTTATTATAGTAGATATATCTATTAAATTTACAACTTGGATCGCATCTTTATTCTCAAAGTATTCAAGGACTGGATTTCTTGAAAGGAGATCAGCCAGAATATTTTCTTTTCCCTTTTTATATTTAATATTAAAGTCAAATTGGGATAAATAAAGAATTAGGTCTCCAAGGATTTGATCAGTTTTGGCTTTTGTCTTTAAATTCTCAACTATTTGTGATCACTGCAGACCGTAAAGTGACGTCCAATTAAGTAGTACTGCCAAAACTTTATTGCATCTTTGATAGCCTTGCATTCTAGGTGAATAATGTCCAAACGATTTTCTCTATTTGAGAGCTTGCGAGAGAAATACGCAACAGGATGTAGTATTCCATCTTCTTGGGGCTGTTTGAGTGTTGTGCCGATACCTTTGTAGCTGGCATCTGTCTCTATGAAGACGGGCTTTTCAATATCGTAAATAGCCAGGATCGGTTTAGAGCATAAATAATCTTTAATCATCTTGAAGGTCTGTTCACAGTCATCAGACCATTCAAATTTGACATCTTTCCTCAGTAGTTGATGTAGTGGTTCTAGTTTCTGTGTACTATTTTCTATATCTCTCAAGTAGAAGTTTATAGAACCCAGAATACTCCGCACACCACTCTTATCAGAAGGTCTTTGAAAATTTTGGATAGGGACTAAATTTCCTTGGGCTGGAGAATCTGTGTTCTTCGAAATAGTGTGTCCAAGGTACTTTACTGATTTGGCTGCGAACAAACATTTAACTAGTTTTAATTTGAAGCCTTCAGAGTAGATAACGTGTAAAAATTTTATAATATGATGGAGATGGTCCTCCCAGGTTTGGGAGAAAATCAAGATATCATCCATGTAATTGATGGCGAACTCATCCAAATTATTTCTTTGGATTATATTTGACAATATCCTCTGGAATGTGGCTGGAGCGTTCTTTAAACCAAAGGGAAGAATTTTAAACATAAACTTTCCATATTTAGTGATAAAAGAAGTTTTTTTTCGATCTTGTACTTTAAGTGAGATGCACCAAAAGGCAGAATTAATATCTAATACTGTAAAATATTCACAATTTACAACTTTGTCGATCACATCTTGAATTGTAGGGAAAGGAAAACATTCTAGAACTACCAACTTGTTTAATTTCCGGAAGTCGATGCAAAGGCGTGATTTTTTTGCTTCGTCTCTTGTATACTAAGGTTACAGGAGATGCAAATGGAGAATCAGATTCTTTGATGATCCCGGCTTGTAGTAATTTCTTAATCCGAGTTCTAATTTCTGTATCGTCAGGGATTGAACATATGTATGGGCGAGAGGTGACGTATTCGTCCCTAAGAAGTTTTATCTCAGCGTCTTGTGATCGCACTTTGTCTATATCAAATTTATCTTTTGCAAATAAATGCCTATATTTTTTATTTATTTGTAAAATGGTGTGTTTATTCTCATCATCTCAATATGTTGTAAGTCAGCTTCAAATTCAGTCTGTATTCAAATTTTCATTAAAATTTACTTTAATATCTCTATCCAAATCTTCATTATCTTCTGGAGTCTGCATCTGATCATTATTTGATTGGTCTTCCTGTAGATATATTACGTTCTCGCCATTTATGCGTTGAAAAATTCTTAGATTCTCATTCTTTACAACATAGGTAGTTACGTAGTCTGTAATATTTCCAATACGAAGCATAATTGTAGCCCGGGCTGAAGTGAAATCAAGTCCGCTGATTTTTTTTAGTGCAACTTTTTGTTCTATTAATTTCATCTTAAGCAAACCAGCAATTCGTTAATTAATTAGTGTTACATTTGAGCCGCTATCATAAACAGCTTTGGTTTTTAAATTGTCATTAATAACAATGTTTAATTTTATCAGCGGATCTAATTTCGCTCGGTTATTCAGTTTAAATTCTTTCAATCAAAATCGGCTTTCAATATTTCCATATCATTTAGATTTGTAGAATGTTTGGTCATATTTGATCGTAGTGTTTTAGAGACTGAATTCTTGTTGCGACATTCAGCTGCTGGATGGAAACTACTTTGAAAACCAAGGGCAGCACAAATTGAACACTCCTTCCGTAGAGCTTCATTTTTCTTATAAAGAGATTTTTTTTATAGATTTCGGACTTAACTGTCTCTCTCTTTTCCTTCTGGCAAAAGCGTCTTCCAACTTTCGAAGCCCAGTATACAGACCATCAAGAGTAGTTATCTATTCTCTATCAAGTTCTTCTTGAGCTTCACTTTGTAAACCAAACACTATCTGGTTGACAAAAAGATAATTCAGTACCTTTAGGTTCCACTTCCAGGCATAGTTTCTCTTTGGTAAGTTCGTAATCGATTAAGGACCCTCCTAAATATTTGTTTAAAAGCTTTCCTAACAATCGACCAGCCGTTATCAACAAAAACATTACGGAAAGAACTCTTCCAAACCTCCCAGGAAGTGGTGAGACCTACCTTAATCAGATTAGTTTCATACCAGTCTTTTGCCGAGCCCGTGACAAAGAAACACAAAGCCTGGATTCTTAGTCTATCTGAACTTACCTGAAATTGATTGCATTCGTCTTCAAATCTACGTAACCATTCTGTAGGATCGTATTGTCTTTTTTAAAATTTATCTAAAATTAATTTCTTTTCAATGTGATGTAATTTTGTTTCGTCTCGAGTTGAATTTAATTTCAACTGAAACTCCAATCGCTTAATTCGATCTTCTAATTCCAGTTGTAGATGATCATGAGTTTGAGATCCCGGCACGGGAAAATATTCTTCCAATGGAAATTTTTGGAAACATATTGTCCTCTTCATTGAAATATACTGACTTAATATCATAGTCAATCTTTATAGCAATTGTTCTATAACCATTTACATTTTTTTATTAAAGCTGTTGCATTTTGTATAGGTTTCTTACTTGATAACGTAGAATGAGGTTGCAGGTCTCTGTATTCTTCTGGTAATACATACCATATCTCCTTATTAGTAGATATACACGAGATCACAAAGTCATTCTCAGCTTGCTTCACAACTCGAACATAAGTTGGGTAATCTCCTTACTAGTTGACATCTTGTTATTTAATTTGTAGGGTTGTTGAACGTGATTTTATTCTATATAAAATAATTAAATTACATGTACATTCAACATAGTAAAGAAACAAAGAAGTCACAAAATAAACATGTGATAACAACATTGATAAATGAAGGGAAGGTTGCAGAGCATCTATGGAGCGTGTAGCCAACATATATATAAATAAATACTCTACAAATTTTTTCGATTTTGGTGTAATTTTTTTAATCCAATTACACCAAAATGTAAAACAAAAATCTTTCAAAAAATTGAACCCACACGTTTTTGATTCTTTTCTCCTGTACTAGGTTTAAATAACTAAAGAAGAAAATTTTTTTCTTCATCATTTTAATGGCAATATGAGATTCAATACAGGCAGTATAAAAATTAACACTCATAAATAATACACAGCCCACAACATGGCAAATATGCATCACAGTACAAAATATATTCTAGGATCATCAAAAAAAATCTAGAATAACTAAAACAAACAAATGCTACAAAGTTGTACAATATTATATCATTTCATTGGAGCACTTATTACCAACTGAGGTTTTCCACCACAAATTGATAGTATCCAATTTGTGATTTAAACAAATTTTATGCACCATATTAATTTAGCTGAAAGGTGAAACATACAATTTTTAAATCTAGAATGGAAATTAATTTTTGGTGAGTTTTACACCCAATTTGCATAACTGGTAAAATATTTTCTATAGTTAACATTACACACAAACGTGCTTCCAGCAGTATCTCATGACATAGTTTTAAGCATTCACACTGCAAGGAAACTGAGGGTTCCTTCACCTTGTATGTTGGTATCATCTCATCTCAAGACATCACCCACCACATATCCTTCACATACACAAACCTATTGTCAAGCATCTATATTTTTGCTTTGGCATATTCATATCCAAGTAAAGGCGGTTCACAATAAAGTGAGCATTCTTGAAACCAACCTATGAAAAAAATCAGTGCAATGACCGCAATACTCACAGTTAACTTAACAGTGAACTATGAGAAGTAGTAGTTCCATATGATCTTTGAATGAATAGTGCAATGCAGGTGAATGACCAGATGGAGATTTTTGGACATTCGCCATTGCCAGTCACACTTGTGTTCTCGGACCCTGTGTGTCGCCGCCTGAAGACGGAAACAGACAGCAGTTTCCAAAACGTTGCATTCTGTCCGTTTTGGAAAAACTCTACTAGTACACGAATAAGGACATTTTTAATAAAATAATATTACTTTACTGAAGAAACGAGATGCTAAATAAATTTAGGCTACTTTGCAAAAGAATTTACATCACATGAGAACCGGGAAATTAAATAAGATTAAGTGGTGTGACAACCAGGACGGGAGATGACATTAAACCACCAAAATTTGGATACCATAGTGAAATCAATATGGTTCGTACCATATAAGAAGGCCACTTTTTGACAGATCGGTGAAAGTAGCGCCACTGTTTACATCTGACTGCGTATCGTTCCGCCATCAGCTGATCGGCCACATAACTGGTCCGGCGAGTAAGCGCATCTAGGAGGTGCTGCCTCGTGCGGCAATTGATGAACTGCTAGGGTGCGTGGCAGGCGGCGAAAGAGTTCTCGAAAACGAAATTTGGTGTGCGATTGTAGGGTCGTTCATAAACGTAATGTAACTGGAAGGGCAGGAACATGTAGAGGGGAGCAGCGGGAAGACGTGAGTGCAGCACACATTACAGGTTGGCGTGCTAGTGCGGCGAGTGTGTGGTGTCCCACTTCTCCGGAAACAAGGTGCGGGTTTTCGGAGAACAATATGGCGTATGCTTCGCAAATGAGTCAATAGGTAGCGCGCACAACAGATTTTTCGAAGATAGCGTCTTTGTAAAGTAGACTGTTGTTACTGGCTGGGTACGAAACGTATTTCAAATATATTTCGTAAAATTATTAGAGAAAATAATTTAACAATATTATGCAATATTTCGGTATGCTTTTGGAATTAATATCAAGCACGTAAGAAAAGCGGGGTTGGAGAGGGCGGTATACGACGTGAAAAAGGTTTCGAGATTGCTTTTCATTTCTATACTGGTTGTATTATTATGCATTTCATTCTGAACACCTATACATTACTATTTTATCACAAAGTTTAGTTTCTAAAACTAAAAACTGCTGTTTTATGACCACGTAAAATAAAATGTATTAATTAATCTACTTACTCTTTATTATCGCATATTTTCAGCTTGTATAATGTGCATCGGCAATGCACTCAGAATAGCCAACGTAACATTAACTTTTATTCATTCGTGCATTAGCTGATACATGATTTTGTAAATGGCACGTTGTTTGTTATGAATATCTTAAGTTGCCACTCACTGACTGTCAGAATGTGGCCTTCTTATATGAAATGAACTATATCTAGTGTACTAAATTTCTTAATCTTGGATAGGAAAAAAACCTAGCAATAAGTCAACTTTTGTACTGACAATTTTTATGTATGTATCTATAAAAATTATACTATTACGTAAATTTTTATAATAATTTTAATGGAAATCACTTTTTTTTTTTTTTTTTTTTTAACAAACATCTGGTGTTTGCCTGGGTAAATAGTGAAATGCATGTAGAAATTTNTTTTTTTTTTTTTTTTTTTTAACAAACATCTGGTGTTTGCCTGGGTAAATAGTGAAATGCATGTAGAAATTTATACTAATCTGTTAGCACATAAATCTTTTACCTTTTTTGCTTTAGTTTGTTAAATATGAAATTTGTTATTATAAAGTGTGAAAATTATGGTCCCTTCAGATTTGCTATAATGAGGTTTGACTGTAATCAAATTTGATTAAACATGTTTCAGTTTTATCTTCACTGACTTGTAAAAACTTGTAATGTTGTGGCAGTTCTCATAATTCAAAAAACTTGCCTTCATAATAACCTTACGTTTACACAGAAATGAACTGAATCTCAAATTTCAGCGCAAAGAGAAAAACCAAACATTTGAACAATCTATGTATGTGCTAATTAAATATTGCTAGTTTCTTATAGTTTCTCTGAAAATTTTTTGTGAAAATAAGTTTTTAGAAACTGCACTTAACAAACATTTTAATTTTCCTACTTAAAAACAAAATGTCAAAAACTATATTTACTGATTAAACAGTTTTTTACTGGTTTTCCTGCAAAATCTAGTAAAAAGAGTTCTTACACACCGCACTATAATACACACTTTTTTTTGCCTGCACAAAAACCTTTCCATAACTAGTTTACACTTAAACACAATAAATAGAATTTTAAGTTTCAAACCGAAACAAACAAACAATTATTTTATGTATATATTTTTTAATATTCACCTTATCTTATATTTAGCATAACGCTACTAAATATAGGTGTTGTCACAACAAAATAATGCATGTCTATACAACTACAAACACTGCTAGTTTTTTTTTGTTGTTTCTTTGCAAAGTCAAGTTTCCATTTTTGCTCAACTTTTTTTTCCTACTAATTACTAAAATTTGGTGAACCAAAGACAATGCAATGGGAGATCTGCTAGTTTGTCAACCGTAGAAACAGTCCTGACATGTGTTCTTTCTGAGAATAATCACTTATTACATCTGTTATGGCCATAACAGACCATGGCCACGACATGCATGAATGGCAGAACCTCACTACAGCGCAGGCCTGCCGTTTTAACGCATTTTAACTCTACGAAAATATCTGTGAAATAATTCTAATATGCAGAAAATAATTAAAATAGGTGTAGAAAATAATTTCTTGCGATATTTTATATCTGGACTATGTTGTATACTTGAGGCACCATTACTAATGTTTAATAGCGTGTAAAATCTCTAAATGATTATCTCTCAAAACTGCAGTACAAAGTGTGTAAAGAAGTCTGGCCCGAAGCTCTTAAAGAGCAGTAAGACCACTGCATGTTTACCTCCATTTATCCATGTCCGTTATTAATACATACATAAATCATGCGGCATCTACAAAAAATTTATCTTATTTCACTTTAAAATAGCGATACGTTGATAAATGTAAAAAGTAAACCAACTTCTTTTTTTTTTTTTTTTTCCATATGCCAAGGATATGTGCATGGACACAGTATTTTACTCAAAATGGCTGCTGCGTACATGCGACGCTAGCACCCACAGCAATGTGGGTCAGTTTCAATGGAGGTGAATAATTAAGTGGAATATTTTGGACAATCGCCATTGCTTCAATAGCATATGTCCAAAATATTTCGCTTAATTATTTACTAGCGTGGGTATACAGTTACCTACATATTTCTGTTCCTGGCTGTATGATCACATGCAAAGGCCAAGGCCATTATTGAAAATCATCTTTGCAACGCATTGCCATTTTCGCGCACGCAATCCGAAATTGGTGACTGTGTTTTGCGTTTGGCATTGATATCACAATAGAGACTAAACAAAAATTATCACTGATACTGTCATTGTATAAACAAAAGTATAAATATGAGTGGAGAAAAGAATTACCATGGTTTGTACATTCCAAACAAAAACAATTACATTAAGTATGTAAACTNATAAATATGAGTGGAGAAAAGAATTACCATGGTTTGTACATTCCAAACAAAAACAATTACATTAAGTATGTAAACTTCCTTCATATCCACTTTTTTCTATAATTTGCCAATTTTTTTAATTCCAAGGTTTTTACATGATTTAACCCAATGATTTCAGGATTTCACAGGATTTTTATATACAAGAACCAGGATTTCAGCTGGTGGCAACTCTGCTATAGCAACAACCAATGATGGTGATAAATGTGAATTACAGTAGAGCACCCCTCAACTGGAATTCCCTCGAACAGAACTACTCTTATCCGGAAGAATTTTTCCAAAAAAATTCAAAAGTCGCAAAAGTGTGCCATAACTTTCCCCGCGCTCGCGAGAAGTATTTCGTTGCTCACACCAGACTGTACATACCCGCTGACTACACACAAGCAAACGAGCGCAACTCTTTAAATAGCCAGTCATTCACGTCACGCACTAGCGATAAGTGGAAGACTTTGGAAGTTATCCTTCACAGTGTGATGTTGAGGAGACCGTGCATTCACTTTGTCATAAAAACTACACCAGACAACAAAGTATTGTTGCGTACATAAAACACTCTTCTGAGAAACCATCAACATCCACAAGTCCAGTCAAGCAAAAATTAACAAATGCATCACCAGCATTTAAATTTGGTAAGAAATGTAAATTTTTTGCTGCTACTACAGATTAAATGTTTCTTGCAAAAGAAAGAAAGAAGTCGGAAGAATATCAAACAAAAATTGTTTTTGCTGCAAGTGTCTCAATGAAAGATAATATCCTGCACATGGTAAAAAAAATGAAAAGATGAATGGGGAAAAAAAATCACCAAACACCTTGCCAGTGTGTCGGACCTCATGGCCGCAGAAGCATGGTGCCACAATAAATGCTTTGTAAATTTCTTCGCAAAACATAAAAAAACTATTGGACAGAGAGGAATTGCAATTTTTAGAGGTTGTGTTTACCGTTAGTCATAGATATTTTAATTATGTATGATTACAGAATACTTGCTTATGTTGTAATTCATTTAATATAATTTCCAAATTACATTTTATTATATGAGTTAACAGTATAATCTTTGGTTATTTTAATAGTTTATTGACATAGAGATCATGTGTAAGTAATTTTCATTTGTTTCTAGACTGTATTCAGTATTAATATTTTGTTTGTTATTTTTCATTTCGTTTCTACAGGATGGTAAGCATTAAATATTTATTAAACAAAAATACTAAATAAAATTATTCTGGTTGTCTCTTGTCTCCCCATTGCTGATTGGTGGATAGATGTGTCATGGTCAGACGACAGCCAATCGGAGGTCAGGATGTTTATCTTGAGGTAAATATCCATGTATTATTTTCTCTTGCTTTACAAGAGAAAGCAGCTGGTTAATGAGAGAAAAGTAATTACGTGCAAAAATTACACAAGCTATAAGTTACAAGTGACAAGTCACTGGTTGTAAAAGATTATACAAAGCGAGAATTGCGCGAGATTGACAATGTGAAAATAGGGAAGTTACAGAAAGGTAAACAAAGAATAAGAACATTAGGTACAACATGAATATAGGTAAACAATAGTAGCATTGTGCACGTGAGGCAATCTAACAAGGTTAAACCAGATTTTTTTAACACACGAGATTTTAGGTAAAAATGGTACACAATAATAAGAGCAAAAATTAACTTGAATAGCAAAATGCTAGTGAGAATGCAGTTTAAGATACATGAAAACTTGGAGAGAGTGGTTGTACAAAACAACACGTGAGCAAAAAAAATGTAGTTTGAAATGGTCTAGCCATTCAAGCATTGAGCACATTACTAAATATTAGCAATGACAAAGATGTAAAAGTGAGCTAAATCTTAGCATGAAGCACTCTACTAAACAATAGCAAAGTACAAGTGGTACAAAAGTGATTGTACAAGAGTAGTACAAATGTGGTAGGTGTACTAATAGTACAAAAGTGAGGTACACAAAAATACAAACTTGGCTTCCAGACATGCTTTAGTGTAGGGTACAATACTATGGTACTTCGTTGGCTGGTCTCCTACATTACATGTGCTTTAACTTTACTGGTTAACTTCTGGCTCATGGACTCAATTCACAAACTGTAGTTATGCTGCGTAACATTTAGTTGCAAACTTCGAAGCAAAATACAAAAGCAAAACAAGTGAACAAGAGAAATCAGAAACATCATTATATTATTTACATCCTCCATGAGCCAGTGCACGTTTGTGGACGCATAACTAGTACCTTGGTCTATGGCATCAACAGAAATAGGCTGAACAGACGAGCAGTGCGTTCCTGGTTGCTGAGCACAATACATGACCAGGTGTTTCTTTAGCTTGCAGGTTTCTTTACGTGCCACTTCACTTGACTAGGGAGGTACTCTGCTTTAAATTACGTGAAAAGGGGTTTTGCTTCTGTACACACTTCCAACTCTAGGATAAACTGGCCATCACGTACACTTAACTAGGGATAACTACAGCTACTCTCACACACACGCATGGTCGGGGCACTTCACACGATGAGGCGTAGGCTCTCAGCAAGTGTGGTGCTGCCTAGACCGCGTCACACACAGAGTCTGTTGGCTGGCTCTAAGCGAGTGAGGGGTGCCAACACTCCACTCACACAGGGTCCTTCTTCACTGGCCAGCTGAAGGCGGGAGGGCGGCACCACTGCGTCTCCTTACAATGCCTGGGCCTCCCTTCGATGCTCATGCGGCAGGCCTGCCAGGGCTGTACTCTGCGCTGCGGCAGCACGTAGCGTGGCACAGCTGGTGAAGTAGGCGGCACTGGGTCAGTGAACCGTGGCACGAAAGCTTCAGCCTCTGCTCTCAACTGGCGGGCTGGACGGGTGGTAGGCACTTCCCCTCGTGCGGCTGGCTCTTTCCCTGTGTCTGCTGCGGCGGGNTGTGTGTTGATTGGCCAACCAGGAGTGGCGCTGCAGACTCTTCTCCCCCTGGTTGGTGCTGGTGCCGGCTCTGGAGACAGCAGCGGCGTAGTAGGGGCAGGGGCCCATGCGTGGGATGCGGCAGAGCGCGTGGCTGCTGTCTTCCAACCACAGAGTGTTTTCTTGTTTTTCCACTACTGTGCAAGGGCCTTTTCATTCCGGGTGAAATCCTGCGTGGAAATGCACGGCCTTGCTGCTGAGGGGACGTGTCTTCACCCACACGCTCTTCCCTTCGTGGATTGTTTTCCCGGGCAGTCGTGCAGGTACCGGGTACTTACGTTTGATATAATGAGCTTGATGGGCATGTGCAGCATTCATTTGGTTCATATTGGCTCGTCGAATTTCTTCGGCTTGCGGAGTTTGACCAATCTCCTTTTCCCAGTCCCCCAAGGCTTCATTGTAGTGACGGCGGAGAGTGAACAGGATGTCCAGTAAATATTGGTCCCACTTCCGGTGATCCCCTTGCATTCTGATTCTGAGGCCTTTCTTTATTTCCTGATTTCTCCTTACCGCCGGGTTCCTGTGGTAGCTGGGTGTGGTCCAGGGCTGGACTCCCCATCAGTGACAGGCATTCTCGCACACTGCTCCAATAAACTGGGGACAATTATCAGTTAGGATGCAGCGGCGATATCCCCAGTGGGGAAAATTCCTTTTCCATGGTTGCAATGATGGTTCTAGTGTCACTCTTAGCTAGGGGATAGGCGTCAACCCACCTATAGAACAGGTCAGTGACCACCACAATATATTGCTTACCCTTTTGGGTTCGCGGTTAGGGTCCCATCAGGTTGACGGCGATTTGGGTCCATGCCAGGGAGGGCCGTCGTGGGATGTCTGCAGTGCGTAGAGCCCCGTGTACCTTGGTGCTGGCACAGCTCTGGCATTGTCTGACATAAGCCTACATGCCCCGGCTCACGCTTTCCCAAATATACCTCTGGTTAAGTTCACGCTGCGTTTCCTTAACACCAGGATGTCCTGAGTGGGGATGCTGATAGCTGGAGGCTGTGCGGTACCCACAGTTTCTAATCTTCGGTGTGCGTATGGGGACAAGCCCATACATATGGTCCATACCATATAAGAAGGCCACTTTCTGACAGTCAGTGAGTGGCAATTGACTAATACGAAACAAACAAAGTGCCATTTAGAAAATCCTGTATCAGCTGATGCACGAACGAACAAAAGTTAATATTATGTTGGCTATTCTGAGTGCACTGCCAACGCACATCAGACAAGCAGAAAATACGCGATAAGAAAGAGTTCCAAGTTTAATTAATACATTTTATTTTATGTGATCACAAAACAGTGGTTGTTAGTGTTAAAAACTAAACTTCGTGATAATGTAGTTATGATTAGGTGATCAAAATGAAATGTACAATAGAACGATACGACGTGGAAAAGTTTTCTGAAGTTGTGCTAACTTCAGAAAGCTTTTTCACGTCTTATAATCCACCTCAAACCTTGCTTTCAACACGTCCATGATATTAATTCCAAAAGCATACAGAAATATTATATAATATTGTTGAATTATTTTTTCTAATAATTTGACGAAACGACACGAATTTTAAATGTATTTTCAGCCCGTAACATAAGAATTATCAATTTTAAAATATACGCCATCTTTTGACCATAAAGAGAGTTACTCAAAACTTCGTCGTGACGTGCTGCGCGCTATCTATCGGATATTCTGCGAGCTATTACCTGCCAGAAATGAATCTCTTTCCTGCGTGATATATAACGAATTTACAAACATTTGCCAATAGTTATATTTTTCCACGAGCTCTGCATAATTTTTAAAGTAACATTTATTTCATATACAACGATTTGGAGTACAAGTCACTTATATTCGGCCGGTAATCGTTCGTCTACGTAAATTATACGCCATGTTGTTCTCTCGAAACCCATCTCCTTGATTCCGTAGACACGCGTGAATAGTTTTTAAGCAATTCTAACGTTATTCCACGTCACATATTTCCAACTCGAATATATTAGCTATAACGTCCAAAGTGTAATAATAGATACAACAGACCGTCTCGCCAATTTTAACCCAAATTCACTATCTCGGACAAATTAAAAAAGAGTTATCAAATATCTAACATTTTATATTTTTACTTTTATAACCTACTTATATTTTTAGACAGATGTCAGTCTTAAAATATCTTAAAATTTGTTTAGCATTACAGTACAATGAGAATTGGATTAGCTGACAGCGTGTTGATACAAAATACAGCCCCGATGTGACGGACCAGCTGATGGCGGAAGGATACGTAGTCAGATGTAAACAGTGGCGCTACTTTCGCCGAGCTGTCAAAAAGTGGCCTTCTTATATGGTACAGAATATACCCTTGTTCTTCCTTGAAGCGCTTTGGGTATATGGTGAGCAGGTTACTTACTTCGGGATCGGCCTGTTGTTGCTTGGCGAACACAGTACGACTGGTTTGTGCCTCCAGTAACTGTACATAACCTGGTTTGTCAACTTCCCGATGTGGAGCGTGTTCTGGCGGGAGCATCCTTTCCCAGTCTTCCCAGGTTCTCAGTCTCCTGGTGGGGGTTGGGAGTTCATGACAAATCATATGGTTTTTCATTTTGCTTGCCAGGGCAGTGTTGAATGGTGAAATTGAATTCTTGCAAGAGCAAGGCCCTGCTGCCTAGTTTGGACTGGCAGTGAGTAACCATTTAAGTGCATGATTATCAGTCCGTAAGATGAAGGGCACGTCTTCGAGGTGGTAATGGAACTTCTTAAGCGTCTAGATGACAGCAAGGCATTCTTGCTCGCTTGAGTGGTACCTCATCTCCGTTTCTGACAGGAGTGTGCTAGCGTAGCTTATCACTCGTTGACGTCCTTCCAGGTTCTCTTGGTAGAGAACGGCTCCGAGACCTGTCCCGCGGGCTTCTGTCTGCAGGATCAGTGGTAGGTCGGGGAGGGACCAATAAAGCATGTCGGGCTGTGCGAACTGGTTCCGGAGTTCCTGGAAAGCTGTTTCTTCCTTCTCAGTCCACTTCCAGGTTTGGTCCTTTCACAGAAGGTTATTTAAAGGTCCCATAAGTTCAGCGATATTTGGTATGATTTCCGCAGCTGCTTCTGGTTTCGTGGTGGAACAGCTTTAGCTATGGCTCGTATCTGTTCTGTTTGGGCGAAATTGCCTTCAGGCGTGACTCGGTGTCCCAGGAAAGTCGATTTCGGTCTTGCCAAAATGGCACTTAGACGGCATGTGAGGCCGTGGATTTCAAATTTCTCCAAGACTAACTGGAGGTGCCACTGGTGTTCCTCCCAGTTTTTGGAAAAGATTATGACATCTAGGTGGGAGTAGCAAAACTCGCCAATGTAGCTCATTAGGACTGAAGCGGCCATGAGACGCTGGCATGTTGCAGGAGCGTTCTTGAGACCAAATAGCAAGACCTTGAACTGATATGCCTCTCCATTAAGTGCGCTAAATGCAGTGCAAGGCCTTGACTGCGGGTTGACAGGGATTTGCCAGTACCCACACCTCATATCAAGGGTGCTGAAAATTTCAGCTTCTCCGAGCGCTTTTAGCGTGTCCCCCCCAGGTTCATGGCTGGGTGAGCTACTGGTCGAGTGATTTGATTCAGGTCATAGTAGTTGACACAGAATCTTAAGTGAGCAGTCCTCCTTGGGTACCAAGACTATTTTGGCATTGTAGGCCGAGTCTGAGGGTTCAATGATATCTCGCTATTTCATCTCCTAAATCTACTGTTCTATTATGGCCTTGCATTTGGTGGAGACTCTCCTGTTCGGTTGTGGATTATTCGAGTGCTGGTTAAGTGGATCTCATGGGAGACGGTGGAGGTCTGGCACAGAGTGCTACGTTGTTCAAATACTGGGCGATGCTCCTGAATAATCTGTGTCAGCTGGTTCACTGCTTCTCCTTGCAGTTGGTGGTTCAGTTCATTACCTGTGATGGGTTGGTGTAGTTCAGGCTCAGCAAACTTCCACCAAGTTACTGACCTCCTTTTAGTTGCGCCAAGGTAGACTCGTCCCTGTTGGTAGTCCAAGATGGCTTAGGCGGACAACCAGGGCTGTCCTAAGATCATCTCTTCACCCAGATTTTTGACTATGTGAAAGTGTGTTGGTATTGCCTCATCTGCGAACCATAGGGTTAATTTTGGCTTCCCTCCGTTGGCAGCCATGCTTCCTTGCGAGCCATATAAAGTCTTGTATCCCCGGCAGGCTGTATTTTGTTTGGTGATCCCGGGAGACAACATCCTGGTAGATTGCGTTGGTGCTGGCGGCCGTGTCGAATGTAGTTAGTCGTTCTGTCTGCTTGATGAGTATTGTGATGCGTAACGGGTCTCGGAGGATTGGTTTTTCTTGCATAAAGGCGATGCGTAGGGTCTCTCCTCCTTTGCTGGTGCCCCGGTCCTGTCGGGCTTCCCAGCTTTTGTTTTTCCCTGCTTGCTAGGGCTTTTCTCTGTGTTTTCTGGCTCCTCCTTTCGCTTGGTTCCAACACTCGGGCCAGTCCTGACTGCCGGTTTTGGAGCTTCTGCCATAGGACAGGACAGTCTCTGTGAAAGTGTCGGGTAGGACAATGCCAGCACTTTGGCAGTACAGTTGGTGGTGCTGCAGAGGGACGCGACGTTCGTTCGTGTGCGGTGGTCTCTACGACTGCTGTTTTTCCTGCTCGTGCAGGTGTGGGCCTGACAGATGTCCGCAAATCTGTTTGTATAATACATGCTCTCCTTACGAGTTCTTCAAGTATCGCTGGTTCGGGGTTGCGGAGATGTGAGTGTATTTCTAGTAGTAAAAGCCAAGTGATAAGTTTGACGGCGTCGAGTTTATCGTGGCCTGAATGTACTCGCTGGAAAATCAAAGCATTATGCCCGGTGAAGAGTTCTGCATGCTCTCGTTTCCTCTTTGGTTTAGAGCATAAAGCTCATTTGTAAGTTGTGCAATCATTTAGGGTCCTGAGAAGTGCGTCATGATCCTTTCGGACAGTTCCTCCCAGGTGGTGATGAACTCTCCGTACTTTCCCCACCAGTTTTCGGCTTCGTCTTGAAGATGGGCCTTTGCCTTGATGATTCACAAAGCTTTGGGTAGGCATGTCCTTTCAAACTCTGTTTGGCAAGCTTGCAGAAACTTGAGGGGATCCTCTTGGGTCTTCCCCGAGTACTCTGGTAATGGGAGGAGCTCCAGTACTGGAAGACGTTTTTGTGGTGCAGTTTCGGTTCTAGGCAGTACCCGCTCAGTTGTCATTCTGCAGGTCGGACAACGGAAGTAGAGATCGTCCAGGTCTCTGGCTTGGTCTTGCCATCCAAGGCAAAAGTTGTGGTACGTGCGAGGGCACTCGTGGCAGGCTAACTGGTATATGCCCCTTCCCGGGCAGTCTATTTGGTCGCACCGTCGTTGCCTATCCCTGCAGTTTGGACAACAGTACTCTAAACCTTGGGTGTCCCTCTCCTGGACTTACCAACCTACGCAGAGGTAGTGAAATGCTGCGCCGCAGTGCACGCAAGATATAAAGTGGCGGCCTATGCCACAACATTTTTCCATAGCGCAGATCTATCCTTCTGTCTTGGTCATTCTTTCGGATGTGGCCATTCCGGTGCAGTTGATGGGAATTGGGCGCCACGGTGTGTTTTGAGTTGACTCCCGGAAGTCAATTCAGTGGTTGTTCTGGGGGGTGCCCAACAGGGCTTTTCTCAGGTGCTTTCCGGTCTGGAAAAAGGTGGCTGATGACCCATATTCTTCCAAAGGCCCCACGTTGGGCGCCAAGAAAGAAGTTTGTCGCCTCGTCACTTACCCTTAGTGGGATTTGCTGTTGGAGGGTAAGGCCGAGGTACTCCCCCCCCCTGGACTGTGAAGCAGTGGTCGTCGTTTAAACTGGGTTTTTCCTGGTGCCTGAGTTGTTAGCTTTGGCTACGTCAATAATTGTGCATTGAGCTTTGGGTAGCGCGCAGGTGAGTGATAGGCGAGTAGGTGCCCTGGTTGGAATGTAAGCTGGTGCGAAGTTAAGGGCCCTGACTACTCTGGTAAAGTTAGCTGGCAGGACGAAGGTAGGTGTCTTCTTTGGCGGCGTAGGTGGCAGCAGAGATACTGCGCAAGGTACGTGCCAGAGGAGGTTAGAAGTGGAGTTTGCTGAGCTGGTGGTTGACCCTCTTTGATGTGCAGCCTCCTCTTTCTTCCAGGAGTATACTGGTTCTCAACTGGACCCCTTTCTCTTCGTACCCCAGCCTGAGCTAACCCTAGCTTGGCAGCTTTGCCCCGCCCAGCCCTATAATGAGGCATAAGGTGGTGGAGGTAAGCAATTAGGTTGATAGTGGGTGGCCAGTAAGGGTTAGACACAGCCTGATGGAATGAGGGATGCGGAGGTCAGGTGGGGTGGGAGGCCCGTACTACTGGTCTTCAACCCAGACACTTGGCGCGCAAAATGTCACGGTCTGACAAGTTCCAAGCTGAAGGTTACAGTAGACGGCAAAGGGCATTCACTCCCGTGGCTCCTTGGTGCGCGGAACGTCGCGATCTGACCCAAGGTGTCACGAAGAGCAGGACTCCTGTTGGGAGTTGGGCTATCGTTTCCAAGCAAAAAACCTGGCACGTGAAACGTTGCGGTCTGACCCAGACACTTACTGGAAGGTGTAATGACGCAGTATTCTTAATTTTCGGGACACGTGTTTCATTTTTCTTTGGCTTTGCTAAGCTTCGTAATGTTTTGATCGGGTTTCAAAATTAAAGCCGCGATGGTTCGTTTTACTGTGATAGTTCGTTTATCTGGCATACGTTTGCTGTTTTACGATTATCAGGCGTCCGGTTGTCGTTTCAAAAGTTTTTTAAGTTTTTGTTAAGTGTCAGCATTATTTAGAAACTTTCAGACTGCGTCGACAGTTTGTTTGTACGGCG
>NQII01000374.1:810793-832526 GCA_002778355.1 Clitarchus hookeri
GGGGTGGTAGGCAGCACAAGTACACATGTGTCTGTCGTCCTTCACGTCAGTCGCCCTTCAGGTCAGTTGGAGGTCAGTTGGAATTCAGTCTCCATTCAAGTCAGTTGTCTAGGCCGCGTCGAGTGTGACGCTAACCCCCACATCTGCAAACTTGAACTTACAAGATTATTTCTACGCCGGTGTGGGTGGTCGCTGCATTTCTTATTTCTTCAGGCCAGTTTGTAAGAAATGTAATAATTCGTAAACGACTGTGGCGCCGTTATGCACTTGTATGGTTATCTGTGAACGTTTTGTACTCTGCATATCTGAACTTCATATGTGAACTGTGTCACCTAAAAAATGATAAATAAAAAGTGTAGAACAAATACTCTGGAACGTGACTTTATTTCGTACGTAATTGGCGTCCATTTGACAGAGTCTCGTGTTACTCCGTCTTGAGATAGTCGAGTGATAAGTTATAGCCAAGTGTCAACTTAAAACCGGCTGTAACTGTAGCATCCAACGTTACATAGGTCAGTAGTCCAAGAGGCAAGTGCTCCAATGAAGCCCAGGAAGGCAATCTTTCTAAGCTGCACTTCGAGACAGCTATCAATAGGAGAGAAAAGAAGCAAGGCGTAGGCTCGAGGCTAACCCTAGAAGAGTCTAACTAGGACAGGAGACGAACTGGAAAGAGAAAGGACAAGGTGTAGGAATGCAGTGTGTTGGGGAGACAACTCGACCAAGTCCAATTTATACCTGTTTTTTTTTATTGCTCAATTAAAACATACATAAACCAGCCTGTACCCTGACTGAGGCCTGAAGGGCCGGTCCTAAGTTGCCAACTGGTATAGCTACCTATGTCTTGGAAGACGCTGCAGCGCGGGGGGCAAGGGCAACCCCAAGACTGTGGTACTCGCACTTGTGATAGCCGAGAGTAAGCTACAAGGTATCTAGAAGCATGGGGGGCTTCGGTATGGTGACAGGCAGCGCGGGAGTGTTGTGCAGAGCAGAGCTCTCGCCTGAACAGTGCAAGACTGATGCAACTTGAAAAATACGGTAGTTCTTCGGGCAGCACGTCAAAAAAGTTGTAATGATATAGTAAGGAATAATATTTGATTTTTAATAAAATAATTGTGGCTAGACGTTTTTTAATGATTAATTGTTAATCATTGAAAAGAAAGAATATTAATTTTATTATATTTGAGAAGACTGATTAATAATTTGTTGAATGTGCTGAAGAAAAAAACCAGTCTAATAAAAATAATTTGAAGTTGAGAATTGCGACATTGTGACTTTAAATGAAATGTTATAAACAGCGCCCAACTTGATAATTGTACATTTGTGATTTCTATGAAATGTAACAATTTAATGAGAGTTCCTTTTTGTGTGAACAATTTAGCTCTTAAACAAACATGTAGCGAGATATTATAAAATAACTAATTTTGGCCGCCTTTTTTCAAGAAGGCGGCTGTAGCTCGCAACATAACTCCGGGGACTTTTAGTATGTTAAACTACACACTTCTAGCAGCTGTAACAAAATCCAATTTTCTTCAAAAAATTTTCCCCCCATTTTTTTCTATTTGGACTGGACTATAACTGTTTTTGCTCTTCCCCAGTGACCGTACTGCTGCCTCTCCATTTGCTTGGGAACCCTCTTGTCCACCACCTCCCCTCTCCTAGCTGCTCTTGCAATCACTTATTTTCTACACTGGTCTTTCTTTCTCAGAATGTAGCTCCGCCTGCAGGCTATTCTGTACTGCAACACTAATTTGCTGCGTGCACATGCCACGTTTGTGTAGCATTTACTTCAAAAGTGATTATTTTACCACCATGTCAGCATTCCCATGCTCGGATGCAAAGGTAAAGCACAAACTGAAGCAAATACGAGAGGGCGTAGGCGGCTGCGCAAAGTCAACTGATCATTTGCTGTTTTAATAAATATCCTCTGTGATTTCTGAATGGCCGTAGAATAATCTGCAACTCATAACATCACTAAAATACATTTAGTTTGTTGAAATTTATGTCCTCCTTTCACGCGATCTGGAAATGTACAGGCAGCATCCATAACCTATTATCGTTGGTAGTTGACGAAATGTGGATAACCTCTTGGTACAACTGCAGATGCATATTTATTAGCAGCAAAACGTAAATACGGAGGAGATAAGGGATCCATTGAAAATGCCAGAGATGCAGTTTTAACACTGTATCAGCAACAAAGACAACGAGGAATATGTTATTGAGATGTAGAAGGTTAAAATTGCATTTCATAATAAAAAGGAACATACATACAAAACATGAAATTATTTTTTGTCCTCGTGTAGTGTATCTGAGCCTTGGCTTGGCAGACTGACCAAATACAGTGGTATGTTAAGGTTCACCAATTTATTTCCCAAAATGTTTTTATTCTTCATGCTTTACGAAAATGGGAAGGGCTACATTGATTAAGGAAATTATGTAGAAAAAATATGAAAATGAATTTAAATAACCTCTAAAACAAAGTTTTTCCCATCTACACAGCAGTATTATTTATAAAATGAAGGCCATCCTTTTGCAAAATTAGTAGGTCAGAAACACCTGCACGCCCTAAGAATATCACACTTTATTTGCAAAACTCTAATCTGCACATATGAAAAAAATAATGGACAAGTAGTACAAGGATTAAAAGCCTTTCAATACATTTTTAGTACGTTCACTGATATTGCCATCTGCCAAAATTAACTTAAACTATTTGAATGGGTTTAGAATAAACCTAGGTTTTGTTGTTTGAAGAAAAAATAAATCAAGTGTATAAGGGATTCTAAAATAAATTATACACCATCACAAGCTAAATTAATCATGTAACTAATGCTTGTAGGTGTATGCACAATATATTTTCCAGCAGAAAGCAAACAACACACTACAAATGTGCTGTATTTTAAAACTGGAATTTTTGTTTGGTAAATACTTAATATGTTACCAAAAGAATATTTCTGCTGTGAAAAACATCAACCCTCAAAAATACATATAGGCTGTTCACTGTAAAGTGACCACTTTTGATGCTCTAGTTACTTTTTCCTATCAGCCATTTTCTATCCTACCACTTTTTAAAATAAATATTAACATGTAAGTAATAAACACAGTGTATATATATTTCACCGGACTCGAAAGTTAACGTCTAAGGCTACAATAAAATATATTTATTGACTATTATTCCAAATGAGAAGGCTTAAAAAAGTGCTCACTTTACCGTGAATAGACTTAATATATATATATATAATATGGTATTGAAGTTTTATGGCAATGGTAAGGATGTTGCAAATTACTGCTTAAGTACTTCGTACAATCTGATTTTCACATAGGTATTTTACAGCACAAGTTTGTGAACACTTTTTTCAGTTCGATACGTTAATCTGTTTATAAAACACTTTCTGTGAATTTATTCGAGTAAAAACAAAACTGCTCAGTGACAAACAAAGGTGACTAACTTGTTTCTCATTTTCTTTGTGAAACACAATATTTTGCAACAAAAGGGCTGCTAACATACGTCTATCATTGAAGCAAAACTGCTGAAGTTATCTTCTTGAAACAAGATGATGTTACAAAGCTAATTTTAGCATTGGAAGCAAACTGTGGTGTACACAATTATTCATCAGAGAAAATGCTATCTCAGACGCAGAGGCAAAGCAAATTGCTTCATGGCGCAACTTAGCTTCGGTGGTACAGAACAAACCCGCTGGCAACAGGACAATAGCCAACATACAAGAGGGGAGTGAAGAGCAGGTAGGGTACCGAAGGGGAGTATGAGGGAAGGAAAAAACATTAACGTTCTTTTGACCTCTCTACCCAACGTGCTTGAAGACCAAAAATGAAAACATGTGTTTGAACTTTTGGAAATGTGATGCTGTTGTCACAGAGACAGAGAACACAAAAAGGCACTCGTTTAAAAAAGTGTACTAACCTTCATTTATTTAATTCAGAACTAGGGTAATAGTATACAGTGGTGGCTGTAGATACTAATTTTTTTTTACCTTCCCTGAAAAAAAAATTATTTCCAGACCATTTATTTACTGAGATATGCATACACAGGCAAACACTGATTTTACAGACAATACTCATATTTTACTAGGGAGATCCCTCAAGATGGTTTGGTTCTGCATATATTCCTTACCCAGGTAAAGTGGTCGTACCACAATATTTATTGCAATAAAAAGCTTTATTTTGTAAAGTATGTTTCTTTCAGCAAGCAAATTTATAGAAAAAAATAATTGCTTCAGTGAAGTATTAGGAGGCACATATTGTTTGAAACACAATAATTATTAGTATTCTAACTTTTAACGTATCAAAAGTATGTTATGTTATAAAGTCTAATATTTCCCTAGTATTTACACATGCTGACTGGAGAGCTGCCATCATAATTTTTGTCTTGTAGCAAGTATCTCGGCAAACTCAAACTAAACAGCAAATATCAGGACCTTGTCCTGCTGATGTACACAGTGGCTACAAAATAAATGCAGTACAAACTCAGTCTGAGATTATAGTTTTAGTTTTGGATAAAAGACATTTTATACAAGTGATTGAATATTACTAGTGCTTATTTAAAAATTAGTCAAATTGTATGATCACAATAGACTGCATGTTTCTACAGCATATTTTTTTTACTTAAAAAAAAAAAATTATATAAACTTTACATTTATAATTGTTTCCCTAATTTTCAGCATCTGTTTACTTCTTCATTTAATGATTTTATTTACACAATAAAGAGTTGAAGATTTTGATACTGAAAAGCTTGGCATGATAAGTTCTATGAATGTGTTCGAGCAATGAAAATGAAGATGCAATTACATCGGAGAGGGTCTTTGTTTGCAACAAACCAGAACTTCAAGTGAAGTACAGAGTAAGCATTTTCACACATTGATTTATTGTACTGTACACAAATGTGCATGTAATTCACAAAATATAAACATACGATACATTTGAGCTTCAAGTTGAGGCACGACTTGTTGGATATAAAAACTCACAAATAACTGAATATCAGACTGATATATACACATACGACAAAGCGAGAGAGAGGTAGGTAGAGAAAGAGAGAGAGAGATAGAGCGTGTGAGAAAGGACTAGCTGGCCTGTAGCAGTGTGGGGTCTGGAGGCAGGAAGGTGACGTCCAGCGTTGGTGGCTTGGGTGTCACGTTGTTGGCCTTCATGTAACCGACGACCTGCGTCGGGATCTCGGCCAGCACCTCCCGAGCCAGCTGCTGCCGTGCGAGCGTCGGGTCCTGGCTTCCACCCAAGAACCTGCTGAACGGAACAAACTGCACGATGTCGCGAGCCGCCCTCCGCCCACCAGACTGCAGGGGCACCGTGTCTGCATCCAGGGTCTCCATGGCAGCGAAGTCTGCCCCTCCTATTCCCACGATGATCAGCGAGATGGGCAGCGTGGATGCCTCCACCAGGGCCTGTTGGCAATCGACACTGTCGGACACCTTTTCTTGCAGAGCTACTAAATTCAACAATGATTCTGATTCAGACAAACTTTGTACACATAAATGCAAAACATATTTTTTATGAACAAGTTACTAATCCTGAATGAAAAACTCTCTAGTGATACATGGTGAATATTTTGACTACTGTCTGGTATTTAATGCTTTCTAATACCATTGTAACACCCCACCTGTTAATATGGTGGGACAAATGCTGGAAGATGGCACACAATCATTTAATACTATCCCTTCCATTGTCCTTTTGTCATTGTATGTTGCAGAATGTATCTAAATTTATGTACTGTACTTACTTGAATAGGTGGCCATTTTTTATTTCAATTCATACTTTCAAAAAGGCGAGGATCAACATTAAATGAGAAATATGAGATCAGCATTTTTGCTTGAATAGCAGCAAGTGTGGAGAAGGATGTTAAGTATTTTTTACCTGGTAGTACGTTTCATTAAAAAATCTTGTTATTTGAGCAACTCTGTAAGATACTAAAGTGTGCTTCCTTGTGTTCAAACTAATTGGAGGTACTATACTAAGTACATTATTAATAACTGTTCAAAATTATAACGACCCTCTTGTGAAAAGATTCTGCCACAAGTTTTTCCTCTCCTGGGAGTGCATACTATTTATTTTTTTTGTCTTAGAAAATCCTTTAACGAAAATGAAAACACGCAAGCACAATAAAACTCTATGGGATATTAGAGTACCACAGAATAATGCACACACTGGTAGGTCACGCTTCATGCTGCATTAATACGCTGGCAGAGACCATAGACTAAATATGAGGTAGACTGTGCTTGTCCCCGATAAAACTATTTAACTTGAATATGTTCTAGTTGCATTAAAACTAAGTTAGAAAAAATTAGAGATGGACCAATACCTTTTTTTTTTGGAGATACCTCTGATGTTCCAGTTATCAATTGCCGATCACTCTGATACAGATTCAAATAATGTACTTTGTATTGTTTACTGTATGGGCCCATACCATAATTTGTGGTAGTGATGGCCCGATACCCGATATACGGTATCGGATATCGGTATTATCGGTACATTTACCATTATCGAAGATCGGCACTAAAATATTGGCACATTGGTAATGGCCATTCTAACCTCAAGTATTTTCTCTCATCTGCTGCACACTTAATTTTCCCAACTCTTAACATCAGGCTGCAGCAATACGACTAAAAAGAACAAAATAATTTGAAATATCAATATGCAATAATAAAAAAAAAAAATTAAATTAAAAAATAAAATTTTTTTAATTTTTTTAAAAATTCCTTACGATAAAAACAAATGAGAATGTACATGCCCATCATTATTTTTTGCTTCACGGATTACATTTTTATTTTTGGTAAAGCAGTCTTATGTTTGACGTACGTTTCTCAAAGTAAACAAAATGATCGTGGCTTGTTAGCTTAGTTTTCATTCCTGTCCTTTTACATATTTTTTGTAGAATAGCGAACTTTTTGCAACTTTAACTTAGTTTTGTTATGTAAACAGCCGGCAGGCTGCCTGGCCAAGGTTACAGCATCACCCTTCTGCCTTTAAACTGCCATGTTGCCAAGTTACACGCGCTGTCCCGCTCGTCAGCTACCTATGTTCATGCCTTTGCCAATTAGGCTTTCAGAAACAATGTTGCAGTCAAATATTTTACATTTTTGAAGATAAATTTTGGGCACAGTTGTATAACAAATATAATACTTTAGATGGGTGTAATTTTCTTATAAAAAAAAAAAAATTCCAACAATATAATCTGAAAATTAAGGTGCGTGTCTTACTCAGGGGAGGGGCGTACGTGGGTAAATACTGTACATAGCTATTTTCAATCTTTATGTAACTGAACCCGTTTATGAAGGGTCTCGAGCTCAGCTGGGAAACACTCAGCTTGAACAACTCTAATCCACAGCAAATGTGCTTCAGAAAGTTCAGACACAAGTCAGTTCTCCTGTAAGTCTGTCATTGCATCGTAGATTCCGTACAAAACGAAGGATCCAAGCCATGAAACACACTAGTTTCCAATAAGAGCTATATCTTGGTGGATATAGAAAACACGTAGAAATCTCTATATATAATACGGAATAATGAGTCTTTTCTTTTGGCGGTTGTGGTATCTTGGAAGTATCTTCTTTAGGCCAGAATTTTATATCCTTGGAAAGCCAATCAGGTCCATTCCACCATGTCTTCAAAAACGTCAAGTTACCGGGACATATGCCCCTAGACAGAATGTCAGCCGGGTTGCCTTCTCCTGGATAATGTTTTGTTTAAGTGGGTGCCACGTACTCCTGTATTTCAGCTATACGGTTACACACAAACGTTTACAACTTGTTTGGATTATTACGAATCCAGCTTAGGGCAACAGTGGCATCGGTTCATTATGTAGCATAGCCTATGTCCAATCCTCTCTCGTGGCAAAAGCACTGTAGTAATCTCGTTCCGACCATTGCCGGCAAAAGCTTTAGACGAGGAAGGGTTATTTTGTTTGCAGATGCAAGTCTGCTCTTACTGTAAGTGAGTCTGACCGGGATACTACAAGAAGAAATAGTTTGATTATAAAGAACTGCACCACAAGCTCTTTCTGATGCATCAGAAAAGACGTGAATCTCGAATTCGCAACCATTTGAAGTCCATATCCATCAAGGAATGGGTATGAACGATATGGATGATAGTGACATCAGGCATGCGTGCCAGCGTACTCCTATGTCTTTGGATAGAATTTCATCCTATTGCAAGTCTCAATAGCAGGTATCTTGGAAAAGTATTGTTCACGTTATGGATACAGGTGATGGCAGTCCAAGGGGATCGTAGAATCAGGCGGTTGCTAGAAGTTGTCATTTAGAGCAAGGTATGTTTAATTGTTTGTCCATGATCTCTCTAGGGTTGATAGAAGTCGGATTCTGCATTCCAGTATATATACAGTACTTGCGTCTCTCCTTTAACCTGCTGGCCCTCTGCGTACCGAATTTCTCTTAATTCTTGGGAAATAGTAGTCCATTTACTTGTCGGTAGTTTAAGGGTTCTCATCAGGGTTGTAAGCTCATAATAAATACCAATGGTCCCATTGTTGTTCTCAGCTCCAGCTACAAAATCATCCATAAACTAGTTGTCAGATACGAGCAGTGCTGTCTTGGGATATTTTTCTATATTTGTGTTGGTGATTTCTTTCACAGTTGCAGAGAGCAAAAAAGACTGCAGGTAAGACTGAATGGGAGGCGAGCGAACCTGTAAACTACTATTTAATTTGTTGTAATTTCCTTTTTTGTCTTGACAGTACTAAAGAAACCTTGTTGGATATCGCTAATAATTCCCACTGGGTGTGAACAGAATCATAGAATGGCTAGTAATTCGGGGAGCAAATTAGGACCCATTTTAAAACATCATTAAGAGAGGGGCCTTTGCCTTCTTTAGTAGATGCGTCAAACACAATTATCCACTTAATGTTCCCATAGTGTTCCCTTTTAACTGCATGGTGAGGTAAGTAAAAACACCAGTTTCTTCTTCTGGATCTGGTGCGAGTTCCACATGCCCTTTATCAGGTAGTCCAACGTCAGTTCTTTGTATATTTTACGTAAGTCGTCATCTTCATTTGGCTCTCAAGACCTTGCTGTTAAGAGCCGCCCATACCTCTTCACTCACTCATCATCTTCATGCAGTAGTTTCTGAAGTGCACAGAACCTCTACTCCACAGTCTGCCTGCCGATTCTGTGATAAATTCACTACGTTCTTCTTAGGCTGACTATTCTTCAACCATCCTCAGTACAATAAAAGTCGTGGAACTCTCACAGTTTTTCGGAGTCTGTTGTAGTTAGCAATCTTTCCTGAGTTGAAATGATACTGACACTTTACCGCCAAATCTTTATGATCTACATTTAACTTAAGGTCATAGATCAAATTTTTTTCAATAAATGTTGACCGGCTGCTTCCATCCAAGATGCATCGTGTAAGTCGGCTAAGTCCTGTGGGCCAAGACCCATATGAATGCATGCAGGTGAAAGCAGATGAAACCTCTATATTGCCAATGGAAAAAGACGGTAACTTCTAAAGAGTGCGGAGCAACAGTGCCTATTTCATTACATACAGAATAATTATGATTCCCCTTACATTTTGTACTGCCGCAGTCGAGGGTTTAGGATCCTGCCGAGTCTGGTGCTCATCGTAACAAAGAAATTCAATTTAAATAGTTGTACGTTCATGGGTGCCAGCTAGCCGCCGGGTTAACACAGATGAGAGCATGAGTCAGTGTGAAGTTCTACTTGCCTACTTGGGAGCAGTGAGCACTGGTGGCCGCGGTCCAACCACGTGGTGGCTAGACCCGCGCAACTGCTGGCTTGTGGTGGAAGTTACACTGCCCTTTTCTTAATTACATAGGTTAGAATTGAGTAGGAAAAACATCTCTCGGACACAGTTTTAGATAGCATGGGGTTTATTGCTCAGTAAGTACATGTTACACTCGAAAATGTGGTACAACGAAAAACGAAAATTAACACAACCTCTCTCAAATAATTACCAAGCGGGCTACCTGAAAGGATGCACTGAACAAAAATTATAGTGAGAGCTAGAGGGGAATAAAAAGATTAAGTTGACGGCCCCCATGTGACACACATACTCCTACCATCCACCGCACATCAACATACCGGATTTATCTCAATACAAGATAACATTTTTGTCCTTCAAACAATGTCTGAAATTCGCACTTCGCCTTGCATTCACATATATAGAAATTTGGTTAGAGTGAACCATTTTAAAAGCATCAAATATTTCAACCAGTGTTGTTAAAACACTAAATACATGAATAAATGTTGAAATTGTATTTAATAATCTTTTCATACACCCGCAAAAAAAAAAAAAAGACTTAAAAAATTTTAGCGCTTAACTTAACACAAACAAAATTTGTAAACACTGACGAACAGATGTCTTAGAACGTTTGAACTAACCATATAACATGACATGGTGAAGAAGAGTGCAGCACATTCTTGCAATGGAACACCAACACCTTGGAAGAGAGCAGCACTTTTTAGTGGAACTGTAAATTATTAAAGTTAAGTTCCCATAAATAAAGTTTGTATTGTATTGCTAGATTTTTTTCAACATAATATCTTTGTTACTCCCGTGCGCAAAAAATTGAACTTCATAAGTGAAGTATTACGTGAAAATAATTTACATGAAAAAAAAAAAAAAAACATATATTTATATTAATGTGTATGGCATCCCTTGCACTGGGTTATCTTCCGGTACTGTCATTACTGGTAGTATCTGTCTAGAGTCTTGTGTAATACTTCTTTGTTTTTCAGCTGGAAGTTTACTAGCTGTGTTGTGTAGTGTAATTGAAATTAAATATTAACAATTAGAAATGGTGACCCCCCTGAAGTGCACGGTACATCGAGTCAACAAATTCCAAAGAATGAGAAGACTTACTACGACAATCATTTCAAACTTATTGTCATTGCACNGCACGGTACATCGAGTCAACAAATTCCAAAGAATGAGAAGACTTACTACGACAATCATTTCAAACTTATTGTCATTAAGTGCGCNAGAAGACTTACTACGACAATCATTTCAAACTTATTGTCATTGCACGGAAGAAACAAGCAACTTGGCAGAACTTTTCAACTGTTATGTAGGCCTACATATAAATTTATTGTATTTGTTTTAACAAGTGTGTAGGTGACGGGAGGTGTACACTGTAGGTGTTAAAATTAAGAAATATTATGTATACCTATTTCCATTTGATTTTGTTTATAAATATGATAACACCTTAAAAGTATTTTTTTTTAATTTGAAAATAAATTTGATTGGCTGATATTTTCTCTAAAATGTGGCATAGACAAATAATTAAGATGTTTTGCTAAAAAAATTTTTTCCCTGGTTTTACGACAATTAAAAGGGCTCATCTTGGAATAAAGGTTGGCTTGTATTCAGATAAATACAGTACAAACCCTAATTTAAAACAATTAAACAAATGCTGTGGAAAATACAATTAATTATTCCCTTAATTATTATGTTTGGCTTTTAGTTCTGAAATGTTCCCTTTTATTTTATTTCTCTGCCAGTCTTAGCAATGAGGGGTTCGAGAGTATGGATGCAGCGTGACGTCATAGTCAACGCCAGCTTGGGCTGCCGTATCGCAGTGGCCTTGGTTGGCGAGCTGGCCAGCCTACCCTGAAAAACTCCCATCCCTGTTTCCTGCAGTCTCTTGCACAACCGCTGCACTCTCCCCACTGGGGGTGGGGGATCACTACATTTGCCACTGCTGGAATTTCTTCCGCCTACTCCTGCTGCTGCTCTTGGGACCAGGTTGAAGACTGGGCCCGAGGGGCTCCGATGACAGTACATAATGGCTTGCCCTTTTTATTGCATGCTGCTGCATTATGATCACATCCTAATTAAAGAAAGCAACGATGTGATGATTTCAGATGCTTTCTGCATTCCTTAACATCACTTATTTTTTTACGTTCTTGAACCCAGTGATCCTTTGATTTGCAAAATACGCAAAAGGAAATTGGAGTATGCAGTAGCTCCTTTGCTGTCTTCAGTTGCTTGGAATTAATACACGAGGTGGCTTCTGATGGGATGTGGTTAGGGAGGTTTAAGAGATCTCCACGGATCTTGTGTTGTAAGTATACTGTCTACTTCTTCTCCAAGGAATTCCATCAGTTTCAGGATGTCTCCTGAAATATTTTGCCTTTTAATGTGAACGATCCACCACTGACAAATTATGTCAGTGGTGGGCTGTTACATTCTTCAATGAAAATGATGTTTAAATCTCTTCTGGTGTGGCAGATCTAAAAGGCAGATTTTCGATGAAATCCAAGTAGGCTTGAATGATGCGATCTTTGGCTGTATATTTAGTCAGGAGCATTCTTTTAATATTTCTATAAGTGTCTGCTGTTATGGGTCTTCCATCTATCATCATCTTGGGGCTCGCCCTCCAAGTCACCACGAAGAAACATGTGTGTTTATAGTTGAAAGTGAGGTATCATTGTCANGCAAGCCGGAAGTATAGGCAAGCAATACCCAAGGGTACTGGTAGTCCCAATCGTAGACGAACTACAATCAGGTGAGGATCTCCAGCGATCTTCTGGGGTGGCTGGAAAAGGGAGCTAGGGGAGACTGGGAGGTGAGGCCTCGACAGTCGGTGGGCGGCTTGAGCTCTGTCCCATGGGGATGGGCTGCTGAGGGCAGATGGCAATGGGTTGCAGAGCAACTGACTAGGTCTGCCACACGAAGGAGGAGCAGGCGACAAGTTCCCTGGCTAAAGTGTAACCAGAAGAGGTTAGGCCAACCAGAATCAGTCCTGTCACTCCACCCGGCAAAGTTCAACGTGGTGGATGGAGTGGGTTAGCTGATGTGGATATCTAGCCGCTTTGTTGCGTGTGTTCCTAATGGTTGTGGCTCTACCTTACAATGTCCCAAGTACCAGAGTACTTGGTTCAAGGTACGGGTGGCCATCTACTGTGTTATGTTTGGCGACGTACATACGCCCGATTAAGGGTAGTCCGCAGTCATACACTAGTTTTGACAATATTGGTATCAAGATGCACTCTCCTGCTTCTCCTCTGTGGGTTGACATCTACAAGGTATAAAGTAAATATCACCTTAGAATGAGTACACGAGGTTCAGGTAAAAACACGTGTTTATTCCTCAGAGAAATATACACGGGCCGTACTATNTACACTAGTTTTGACAATATTGGTATCAAGATGCACTCTCCTGCTTCTCCTCTGTGGGTTGACATCTACAAGGTATAAAGTAAATATTACCTTAGAATGAGTACACGAGGTTCAGGTAAAAACACGTGTTTATTCCTCAGAGAAATATACACGGGCCGTACTATCCCCTAGCTATCAATTGTACTGAAACCGGCGGAGGTAAACTACGTTAATCTGGTGAAGGGGACATGGGGCCAAACTAATCAAGAGCCAATTGAGCTAAGTAACTATGACAATATCTGAATCCTAACTAACCTACACTTGTTTGTCCTGAAGGGACGCTGGGGTCACTGCCAAAGTGGCAGTGAGTGTATGTAACGGAGAGAAGACTTCTTCGGGGGTCACTGGATGCTGGTCTAGAAGACTTCTGGAAGGCGGTGGGTCTCTCGTAAGGAAAGCAGTGGGCAGAGAGCTTCAGCAAGAAGTGGTGGAGAGAGCTGCAGAGTATTGAACTGACATTCTGGGACTGCGCGCTGGCGTATAGAGCCGGCCGGCGTGGCTCCTTCGGCTGGTTGGGTATCTTTGGACGTGAGCTCCTCCCTTAGCAGCGCTGGCCGCATTCTCTCGGGGGGGGAGGCTGGAAGTGGCGGTTTTCCTTGTGTGCGGGTTGCGTCTCTGCCGCCCGATTAGGGGCAGCGCTTGGCTTACGTTGCCGGCTTCTATCACGCGCGAGGTGATTACAAGACACATGACGCCCGACATAATGACGTAGACGGCTTCGGCTGCCATGTTCTTGGATGCCCCTTGCCTAGAGGTGTGCTGGTTGGCTCTGGAAGCAAGCAGTCTTGGGTTCAAACCTCACTTGGGGTGACATGACATCACATGTAGATGAGGTGGGGTTGTAAATAAATATTATGCCAGTACGCATCACATCAAACTGTTCCCAAAATCGAGACAAATTCTCAATATTACCTGAGGAAGACTAGAGTTTGATATAGTCCATTCACGGTTTCTTTGGATGTTTTGAAACAAACATTTGAAAAATCACCCCAGGAGTAATATGTTAACCTGTTTTTTAAATAACTTGTATACCACAAGTATNGAAACAAACATTTGAAAAATCACCCCAGGAGTAATATGTTAACCTGTTTTTTAAATAACTTGTATACCACAAGTACATAACACTGATTAACTTTAAAAGTATTAATTTTTTGAATAAATGAAACTTTACCTTATTATCTTTTATAACTTGTAATCTTTATTTATTCTTCAATACAAATTAAAAACAGTGAAAGCAGCGATGTTTTGGCAACAGCTAGTAAGAAACAGTTCACAGTTAAAATATTGTTTTAACCAATTTTTTGGTATGCTATTTGTAAATTAAACATTGCCTATTGAAACATTAAAATTTTTAGGTAGCCTTGATGGAAACATATTTTATTGTTATAGTTAAAAACATTAGTGCAAAATTGGTGCGTATGCCCAAGTGACATGGTGTTTTTTTTAGACCGAGCAAGAAACTGTAGGCGGAGCGGAGCATGTCACTCACTCCGTCTCTCCCTTGCTCTCGGGAAATTTCGCACCGATAGAAGAAGCAGGAAAATTATACAGGTTTTAAATTTTAGCATATTTCGTATTTACTAAAAAATAATGATTCTTGAATTTGTAATTTACAACTGAAAATAAATTTTAGTGTTTAAAACTTATATTTAGACTAGTTGTGCCCGCTGCTTCGCTCGCGTGGACTACAGAATTATTGCTTAGGTTTTTTTTTTTAAATAAAGTTGAATTTTACTTACTGTTAATCTTCTATACTCTATACATATTATAAAACTCAACGTCTCTCTGTCTGTCTGTCTGTTAGTGCGCTTATCACATAATACTAATAAGCGTTGTGGTGGTGTGCCATTCTAATCTATTATGTGAAGTTTCCCTGATGTAGTCATTGTTAACGGTTGAACCTACTATGTTATCTGGTATTGGTAGACCCATGCTTTTTATACTTTTTCCTGACAATGTCTGCACTTGCTTTTCAATTCCAATGAGTGCAAGGTGAAAAATTTCGTCATTGAATGTTGCTTGTGAATTAAATGGTAAATATGTGTATTAGTATTTCTCTGTTATATATAGATATATGCTACTGCTGAGTTTTTTTAGGTCTTTTTATTCTACACAATTCTTTACTACATGATGTTGTTCCATCTTTAACGGTTTAGACAGCGTATTGCAAGAGAGAGTGCTGGCGGCAAACTTTTTCAAACTTGATTCACTATTATCGTCACTGCTTATTCCTTATGTTACTTTACATAACAAAATATATACTAAAACCTGGCCAGAGAACATAGCCATGAATTAAAAAAAATACACGTAAATTGGATACGTGGTTCTTGCGCGTGTGTGTGTGTGTGAATGCAAATATTGAAAGTGCAAAATTTATACATTTTAACCGTGAACTGTTTTTATGACGAAGTTAATTTACACGTGTCTTTATTTATCACAACATAACTTTGCCCTAGGTGTTTGAAACACAATTGTGTAATGTTATTACGATTCCGTGATCTGAATGTTTGCCACAATCCCAAAAAATTATCAAGCCCAGCAAAATTTTTTTAAATAAATAAATAAAAAAATTAATTAATTAATTAATAAGTAAACCTAGTAAAAACTAAGTACCTATGCAAAGAAATATGAGCAGAATAAAAGTTACAGTAGGCCTATTTGTGTGCATGTTCACTGCGTTTTACATTTGTCGCTGCAACGTACAAAAAATTAGCGACAAGTTGCACGTTTGATTTTACTGTCTTTTTCGTTGGACTGGTTGCTCCTTCGTTTTAGTATTTATTCCAACTAAGGTCATCCTTTTCACGAAATAACACAAAAACACATTGATAACAAGAGGTTAAATACTACAATNTTTATTCCAACTAAGGTCATCCTTTTCACGAAATAACACAAAAACACATTGATAACAAGAGGTTAAATACTACAACTCTTTCTCCACAGTTGTAACATAAGCACAGTCGCGGCAAAATATTTACGTGTATTATATGTACTGTGCTATATTGTNTCTTTCTCCACAGTTGTAACATAAGCACAGTCGCGGCAAAATATTTACATGTATTATATGTACTGTGCTATATTGTGTATAACAAATATGTTAACAATGTAAAATAATAACCGTAAGAACTATCGTCAATACAGACATTGTCAAAAAGTCATAAAGTTGACCTGAATATGGTTATAGGCCTAAATTATTAACATTCATATGTAATGGTTTTTGAAATATGACAGAATACTTTGAACAGCTGTAAACAGTAAACAATGCATTTGACAGTTAAAACGTAGAAGTCACATGGCAGTGTTTATGTTTACGTGTAACGGAAGGATTCGTAATTGGTAACCAAAAGTAGAAATTTAACAGGACTTCAAAAAGTGTGAAGTAACCGTGAATGGACTATAGTTGGCAATTTCACAGAGTGAGTGATCAAAGTAGTAGGTGCTGGTAAAGTTGATGTAATGGTAGCCAAAGTGTTGCTTAAATTGGCAGTGGAAGTGGCAAGCGTAATTTCCATACCTCTGTTAGCCTTTCAAAAAGCCCTTTTTTTGTCTATGTATTCTTTACATACTTCTACATCCACTTCATATTCATTATCAGACAAAATATTGTGCATAGCGTCATCTATTGAAATTATCTAACGTCTTTTGCAGTTTGTTACGATAATGTTCATAGTCATCCAGCAAAGTTGTGTCATTAAGTATGTTTATCACTGCCCTGAAACGAGTAGCATTTGTTCTCTTTTTTGTGCGTTTTCTCTTTAATTATGCAAGTTTGTAACAGCTGTAGCCATTGCGACGAAAGTGGCATATGCATGCTNATGGCAGTGTTTATGTTTACGTGTAACGGAAGGATTCGTAATTGGTAACCAAAAGTAGAAATTTAACAGGACTTCGAAAAAGTGTGAAGTAACCGTGAATGGACTATAGTTGGCAATTTCACAGAGTGAGTGATCAAAGTAGTAGGTGCTGGTAAAGTTGATGTAATGGTAGCCGTAGTGTTGCTTAAATTGGCAGTGGAAGTGGCAAGCGTAATTTCCATACCTCTGTTAGCCTTTCAAAAAGCCCTTTTTTTGTCTATGTATTCTTTACATACTTCTACATCCACTTCATATTCATTATCAGACAAAATATTGTGCATAGCGTCATCTATTGAAATTATCTAACGTCTTTTGCAGTTTGTTACGATAATGTTCATAGTCATCCAGCAAAGTCGTGTCATTAAGTATGTTTATCACTGCCCTGAAACGAGTAGCATTTGTTCTCTCTTTTGTGCGTTTTCTCTTTAATTATGCAAGTTTGTAACAGCTGTAGCCATTGCGACGAAAGTGGCATATGCATGCTNTTTTGTGCGTTTTCTCTTTAATTATGCAAGTTTGTAACAGCTGTAGCCATTGCGACGAAAGTGGCATATGCATGCTGCTGTCTAACTAAGTAATTGTAGTAGACGAGCAAATGCCACCTTCTTTCACTGTCCACTTCTTTTTTTTCCGTGACGTTAGATATTTGAACACTGACGGCACATTCCACACAATATAGCTTGCATAACCTAATTTTGGAACATAACACAAGTTATAAGAAATATTTTAAAAAAGTGTAAGCAGCCATGCAATCTATTTATTTATGCTACAAAAAATGTGTAATTTATATGTGACAAGCCNTTTTAAAAAAGTGTAAGCAGCCATGCAATCTATTTATTTATGCTACAAAAAATGTGTAATTTATATGTGACAAGCCGTATATAATGGTAATGTTTAACTTGCGGTTTTGTAGCATCCTGAAGTGCCCAGCTGTAACATGTGTAATCACCCCCNGTATATAATGGTAATGTTTAACTTGCGGTTTTGTAGCATCCTGAAGTGCCCAGCTGTAACATGTGTAATCACCCCCCCCCCATTCCCAATTTATAGTAATATGGATGTCTTCGAGCAGTTTATGTGATGCAGGATGTGTAGTCTCTCGCAGACCATGTACCCTTTTTCCGGGTTTTCGGCACCAAAATAAAAGGGTGAACTGATTTTGTATATTCCCATTTATTATTTTTCCACAATATAATAATAAAAACTAGTACAGAGCTAACACATGCAATAACAAATTAAACCCTTGGGATAGCAAAGCTATTATAAACCAGATAAACTTCATTCTTCGACATAGACTTACTATGTATCACTGCCGTTACTGTAAAGTGAAAACCACCATGGTAGGTGTAATCTTCACAAGCATTAACTTAGTTGCACTTGTGCATCCTAATAATGGATTTACATCGGCATGCCAGCAGTAACAACAACTGGCATGGCAAAATGCTATAATGTCACTGTAACGAAAACATAGTGTTGCAACTGATGCAACAACACATAAATAAACTAATATTACTGCAAACCATTGCTGCAAGTAACAACACAAAATGTACACGGCTATCTATGTTTTGTAGTTTGTATTATGAATAACTATTATATACATACATATGCACACACAAAAATGCATGTAAAGGGATATAAATGTGTTTGTATGCAAAAATATTCATTTAAATTAGCTATTTCCATCCAAGTATTCTAACAATGCTGATTTGTTCCAGCACATTTTCTTACCCAGGTCATGCAACTTTGAATATTTCTGGACTTCCAAAATGAAATATTCCTAGAAGGATTTCATTTTGCAATACATGACAATTTTTATGAATTTGAAGTAGAGATCTGCGAGTAATAAAAAAAAAAAATCAAGCTTGAGCCGAATACCTGCTTAGAGCTCGAATCTGGCTGAAAATATTTTAAAGGCTTGAAAAATTTTAGCTTCTAAATCAACAGGTCGTTCAACCGACGACCAATGAGACAGTGTTTTACTGTTTACGGAAGAAAATAACACGTTGTTTATTAATGAAACAGAAATATTTAAAAGGTAGCCATAATCTGGTAAATGATTCCCCAGAAATAGAGATATGAACACAGTATACTGTCAAAATAAGCATAAAAACCAGACAGCAAATCTGTCTAAGATGTAATGACTGAATGTTTACATTTTGCTATAAAATAAAGCAATGTTCATTCTCGAAACAATGTTTAAGAGGTAGTTGCAAAAACCAAGCTGCAAATCTACTTAAGATGTGGAGCCTGACGAAACAGTTTGTTTACAGTTTACTAGAAAATAAGACAACGTTAATTAACGNAATCTACTTAAGATGTGGAGCCTGACGAAACAGTTTGTTTACAGTTTACTAGAAAATAAGACAACGTTAATTAACGAAACAACATTTCCAAAGGTAAATTTGTTCAGTAAAAAAATTATTCTCAGAACTGCAGATAACCAGATCATCACCACAATCAGCATAAAAACAGAGCCACGAATCACTATAGGATGTGGCGCCCAATGAGACAGTTTGTTTACAGTTTCCTAGAAATATAACATTCATTTTTGGAACATTACAGCGTAACTCGTTTATGATGAACACTTCTACAATGAGTTTGAATTCATAGTATAGTTCCAGCTCGGTTCCGCCAAAATTAGTTAAGGTTATGAATTAATTTATTGGATATAACAAAGCCTTCATGAATGTAGAAACATTTTATTGTGTATAAAGATGCATTTTCACCCCAATACATCGCATATAAGAAATGAAAGCATTAGTAGTTTTTCAAGCAAAATTTATAATTTTTGTCTCCGTGCTGCGAGATAATCTACAAGCTTGACAGTGACGAGAATCAAAGTCCTTGAAAGGGGGAAGGGAAGAGGACATGAATGTTTTCACAGCTGAGCACATCACCAAAAGGGACTTGAAATTTGTGCAAGGGAAGAGGAAGAGGAGGTGACCGACCATGAGAAAATAACAGAAACATAATTCAAATTTTCTGTCTCAAAAAATTGTTGTAGCTTCGTTCTTTTTTACATTCACCAGCTACAAAATATGATATATTTTTCTGCGACATGTTGCACCCACTCACTCCAACAAACCAGTTGCTGACATTTGGATGGGGATGCATGCATTGTTTTTTTTTTCTTTTGGTCCTTTGAAAAACTACCCACAAAGGTTCCACTGAATTTGGATTTGACTTTGTAGGTGATAAAAAGAGGTTGAGCCCTAGCTTGAACTTGACTCAAAGTTCAGGAACTTTTCAATAGGTTCACCTGGGCTCGACTCGTACAAAAAATCCTAGGCTTGCAGACCTCTACTATGAAGTCTAATCCAAACAATAGTAAAGGTATTTCTTGTGGTTGTTTGCTCATCCCAGCACTACCAACCAAACATTTTACACCACTATAACAGCAACAAAATACTCTCATTTATTTACAACTGTCTCTCGCCTTAGATTTCTGTCATGTCACATTACGTCATGGTGGTTGGTTGTGATCGAACACGAAATTTCACTACATCATGCGTTTATCACCCTCACTGGTGGCCAGCGTGGGTGTTTTCTCTAGCTAATAAGTTGGCAATTAAACACGTAATTTTATTTTTTAAAAATGTACACCAGTCAAGCCATTTTTTTTGTAACACGGTCATTAAGAAATGTGTTTGGCATGCATAAGATATATTGTGATGGCAGGGCAACATACCTGTGTGGTCTGCGGCATATCCGTGATGACACCGTCTGTAAGTATGAGCAGGATGAAGTAGCTGGATCCATCCCTGTATGATGCAGCAAACCGGGCCACGTGGTTGATCACCGGGGCAAAGTTGGTCGGCCCGAACAGCTGCACCTGTCGAATGCAGGTGTGATATGCTGCCACGATGCCTGAGCACACACCACATATGGTCTGTACCACCGCTGCACTTGCAAGGAGCACTGTCGTGCTGTGCTGGCAATTTCACCATGCACAACAGATGCATGCATGTGTGAAGAATGTATGCAATACAGTGAAGAAAACCACCTACAACAATTCACTGTTAATATACAGTATATCACTGCAACAACCTGCATCCCTGCCCCTCCAGCTTGGTTCTCATCTCAATCAAATATTTTAATGAATCAAAATGCCAGTAAATAGTAAAAACTTCACAAGTGCCTTCACAGATTTTTTTTTTTTAAGAATAAAACAATGAGATAANAAATGCCAGTAAATAGTAAAAACTTCACAAGTGCCTTCACAGATTTTTTTTTTTTAAGAATAAAACAATGAGATAGATTATGACTATAAAATTTTTTGCCATGCCTCTGTGCAGCAAGGAAGCTGATGGCATGGAGATGTACAGTATCGAAGATGTATTGTTGATTTACAGAAACGAGACACAACCTTAAAACTTCACTCAGTTTTATGCAGTTCATCTTGTTTTCAGTTTCACTGAATGGCAGCACATCACACTCTTATGGCTTTTCCTACACTGCAAATTAATGACTGGTGTAGCTGGTTCTCATGGTTCTCAGTAAAATGTACTGTGACTTTTTGGAAGTCTTACTGGTTTCCTCTTTCTTCTCCTTGTGTCTTCATTTAAGCTGCTATGGAGGTGACTGGTATTCATACAATTACCATATGACACTGAAATGAAACACATTTGTATATGTTATATGTTATGTTAAATGTTATTCTTCTTACATGACTGTGATGGGCCACGGGCAACATCTTTCAACCTCCTAGCCTCTGCCACAGCTGTG
>NQII01000374.1:832812-865580 GCA_002778355.1 Clitarchus hookeri
GGCGAGTGCAGGCCTACCTCTTCTCCTGCTGTTGGCGGTAGACGGATAACCCCTTCACATCCCGGAGTGCAGCAGATGTCTCTTGCTCTCTCTCCACACTCTCTGTGAACCCCTCATTCGACCTGGGTTCAGAGTATAAATACCAATCACGGACCGCGGTTTGAGACGGTCTTCGTTCAGTAGTTGACATGTCGCTACTCTGCCTGAGCATGCACTGATACCTTCACCTTCAAACTCCAGCTACAGACTGTCTTCACTTGGCAGTTACTCTGCCCGAGCGTGCACCAATTGCATTCAACTCCAGCACTCTTGCTGCCACCATAATCATACACCAGTCCCTTACCAGCATCTTTGCTGCCACCACAAACTATACCGTTATGCTGTGGGTCAACCATACAGTCACCTTACACTCCGTCACCTACTACTGGCCACACCCAGGACTTCCACCCCACCACAGATTACGCTCCCATTGTTTAACTAGCTGTTCTAGCCCCTACAGAACNAGTCATTGCTCTCCGGGAGGCCACTCAGGACTTCCACCCCACCACAGATTACGCTCCCATTGTTTAACTAGCTGTTCTAGCCCCTACAGAACACCCACTTACATAGCTCTAACTCTCTTACTCCCATATGCCGCACCATCACGCTGGGCAGCAAAAGGCGACCAAGAAGGCATCGACTTTCGCTAGGGATACTGTGGAGTCTGAACCTAAGCCCCGCAGAGTTTCCAGGCTACTACAAAAGGGAGCAATTCAAGCAGACAACTAAGCACCACGTTAGTTATCCCTACGACGAGGGCCCCTGCTTCCCTGCCCCAAGAAACAGTAGACGCCCCCCAACTGCACAGCCTCCCACCAGGGGAGATGTCAACTATTTTGCTGGGTGGGTAGGAATTTAACTGACCGCTGGCTTCATAGCCTGATATCTCAAGCTCCACTATACTCGAGGCCGTCTAGCACACTGCCGGTCTGACTCACAACTACAGGACATCCACAAGTCAATCGCGTGATCAGACGATTGGTGAGTAAGAGTTAGGATAAAGTACATAAAGGTGGGGGTTTATAAGATGGGAAGTTCTCTCATACTAGAGAGGTAGCAAACCCCGACTATCAGGCTGAGCACGACTATGCACCCTGCCAAGTCGAGGTTCCTTCTCCTGATGGCAAAGTACCAACCACCTGCCGGAGCTGTGGTATTAGCAACTCTGCTGAGGTCAATGTTCCTATTGTTGACTGTGACATAGACAACCCATGTGTCTCATGTCCTGTCACTAGCTGTTGCACAAATCCTCTCCAGGCCACCACAGACCACAGTTTCTGAGCAGCCCGGGAGTCATGTAGTCTCGCTTGCACTAACAGTTGAAAAGTTCTGGGGATCTTCCTATTAGTGTTAGTAGGTTGTAGCCATTGTTCCACCAAAACAGAATCTATGTCAGCCTGGAAAAAATGGTAGTGCAAGCTCCACACAAATATCGCAGACCTTTTTGCCTACAAGTGAATAGTCCGCAAGATAGTCAGGGTCTAATGCAGTGGCAGTAGAAGCAGTACAGTGTAATCTTGATGTGAAGCACACAGAGGGACTGGAAATTTTATATTTAAGACTGAAAAATACTTTATTCTGAACCAGTACAGTGGAACCATGCCATTACAACAACTTACCATGACAAAATAAATTATCGCTATAGCGAATTATCGTTATAACCACATTTCATGGCAGTGTTATTATTATCGTACACAAACTTCACAGGCATCCTGTATTTTTGAATGCCGTTACACACATGGAAACTTACACGTCGACCATAAAATACAATGGCGCACGTTTGACAGTCGTATTTTTAAGGCGACCCATCATTCACATAAAGATTTTAAAATTAGAGGAAGCAATTATAACTGTTAATTGAGAATTTTTTTTTTTTTGCAGCCCCTTAGTTGTAACAGCACAGCAGGGGCTTGCTTATAAGACATGCAGGGTTACAAAAAACACACACCTTCGATGCCCTGGCAGTACGGATTGGTTTGATGCATGTTGACGAAGAACTCGTGCGACACATGCCCTGCTGGCGGGATCCTTGCTCCGAAGCCCAGCACTGGGAACATCTTGTCACTGTCATAGTCCTGGATGATGGTGCCAACAGCAAGGATAGCCTGCTCGTACAGGTTCGGTGTGGGCCCCACGTAGTGAAGTGAGCTGGGCAGTGAAGGGTCCCCATTGGACGCTGGGGAAGTATCATCATCAATAACTGGTGCTGGACTGCAGTGTCTCCAAACACACGGCAATGTGCGATTACAGAAGTTAACGGTCCGTGTGAATTATAAATAAGCACAATTGTAGAAAGATATAACATTGGAGCATACACCATATTAAAAAGGAAGAACTGGCAATTATGTTTATCTAAACAACTACCCGTGTCCCATTGGTTATGTATCTCAGTGGAAGAGATACTCAAGCAACTAGTGGAAGATAGTATAATCCTCTTCAGAGGATAATATTCGCCAGTCAAGGAAAAAACAGCCAACTGGTGAATTTCTTGGAATATTTTCATTAGTTCTACAACAGTGTGTGATATGCAGTACAGCCAACTTCCAATCTACTGTTTTTCAGGGGACAGTCAAAAATTCCCATACATCCAGAATTTCAGCAACCAAGGGTTTGGCATGTAAATCAGTAAAATACAACTTCTAACCATATTAAACTTCATGTTGAGTATAATAAGAACTCTACGTTATCTGTGAATAAATTTTAACTAATAATCACAATAAAAATGGGAATTTTTAATAAAATATTACTGTATTAGTATTACTATAGCTAATACATTAAAAATCATTTCACCTCAACTCATTTAAACAGAGAATATAACATCACAAAATACTGTATTGTAATCTGACACTGAATGCAAGCCGTCCCTAAACGTTCAAACGCCCTGAATAAGAAAATAATATAACACCGAAATCTGAATATGCCACGTGCACTCCTTCAGCTGAGAGAAGGAGGAGGTGTCATCGACAGACCAGCTCGTCCTCGACGGACGACACGGAGAAGGAAGAGCTACAGCGGCAGAAGTGAAACAATTTACCCCTCCCACTCCGAAAAGGTTGGCACACTGAGGGAGGGCGCATATGGACGCTGGTTGCTAGGCAACTAGCTCCCTCCCCACCAGACACGCAAGGGGAGGAAACAAGCACTGCCGAATATCAGAGAGAGCCCAAGCTTATGCAACTCAAGCCACATATCCACACTTACGTTGACAACGCCGTGTTTGCGTGGCAAATGTGTAGTTGAAGTAATTAATACTGCTTCACTTTAAAAAAAGTGTGATTTTGAGATAGAAAAGAATAAATACGGTGATTTATTTCTTTGTGGTCTTCAATAATTAATTGATCAAAACAAAGCCACTTCCTCTGATTTTCCCGTACACTTACGCCTGTTACGAGTTACGCTGCGCTCAGGCTCGGTGCTTACGCATTGTTCAACAACAAAGGGCGTCAATTAGGCCCCTTCAGGATATCAGTTTATTCAGAAGTTGTGTGTGTATTGAAATTAATTAATGTAAATCCCTTGATCTTCCCACAATAAGCTACTGAAAATGAACTTTATGCTTGTCACTCTATGTTCAAACAATTTTTGGCGACAAGATGAGGTCAAGTATATGCTTCTGGACAAATCGTTTTATTTGGAAGATGCTGCCTATTGAGTTAAATTAATATTTTGTTTAAAAGTCACGATTTTACGTCCAATACAATTTTAAACACAAAAGAAAGCATCTGTTCAAAAAAAGTTCCCCATTAACATATATTGTCTAACATTTGCTAACAGTAGACGCCCCCCCAACTGCACAGACTTTTTTTCTGCTCATACGCTGTCACTCGTAACAAAGTCACTGACTGCAGTGACTTTGTTAGTGGTCAGTCGGCAGAGCACTTGACGAAAACAGTGCATCGTTAAACCGAGATCACATGGTTAGCTTTATTTATTGCTTCATATACTCTACTGATTGCCCTCTCGCCAGGCATGTAAGGGGTGAGAGAGATGATGAGAGAGACAAAGAGAAACTTTTTTGCCATATAATAATTTCCCCTCTAATCGGCATATAAGGGGAGGAAAAAAAGTGCACTGCTGAAAGAGAAACAGAAAGAGGAGAGAAAAAAGAGGACGGAAAGACATCACACTTGTTGCTAGGTAACCGCTTCCCCTCTAGCTAGTCATGTAAGAGGAGGGGGGGATGGGGGATGCCAGAATCGCCAAGCTGCCGGCCGATACCATTAGCCAAACTGGAGCACTGTGCCGCAAACGGTGGTGCGTTTTAACATATTTCACACCCAGTTATTAGACATTTGGATAAACAACCAGCTTAAAAATGATTGTTGCAGGAAATCTTAAGTGATGGACCAAAAGATATTTTGATTGATGCAATATCCGATGAACGATAAGAGTGGGAAATTGTATCATTATTTAAAATAAATTTTGCCGGGACCACTGAAAATTAACGTTGGTTACTGTTTATCACTACATGTGTTTTCGGTACATTGAGAGTCCACTGTACAACATTCCTTTACAACAGTGGTTCTTGAAACATGGCTGTGAGCAAATAGATGAATTACATGTTCGTATTCAGGTAAGATTTCTTTTTGTTCCACTTGTATTTGAAGGTTAGGAGATAACATCATTTGTACTATTACAAAGAAAACATTATATTCTAGTTTCTGTTATTTTTTTAAAGCTTTCTTCTTACAATACAATACTGGGAAACCAATATCCTAGCTCGGATGGCCACAAAGGTGTCGCCAGACACCCCTTCTTAAAAAGAAGAAATGCAATGCTAAAAAAGTACATGAAAGTGTGAGAATGAGGAGTAAGGGAAAGAGTATTATTTTTCTGCAGCTGACAGGAGCAGTGTATATCAAGTGTTAGAACTTAGCAGCTCAATGTAATTGATGCCNACATGAAAGTGTGAGAATGAGGAGTAAGGGAAATGAGTATTATTTTTCTGCAGCTGACAGGAGCAGTGTATATCAAGTGTTAGAACTTAGCAGCTCAATGTAATTGATGCCCGAGTCCTGTACTGAGCCGCAGCCTGGCTGTTGAGAAACACGGCCTCGCAGTGACTATGAACACACTATTGGACCACTACTAATGTTCTGTGGCAAACCGGCTCAATGATTCTGCCACACTTTAATTTAGAAAACATTTATAAAACTGGATAGAAATTCATTAGATGAATACTCTAACTGCATATCCATTACAAAAAAAGACATCATTGGATGACAAGTGTTTGCCAAGCCTTTGCCTAAGAAAAATGTTCAACTACAAGAGTATTAGAACACAGTTTCTTTGCATTACCTGCAGTGAAACTAATGTTTACCATTCTTTAAAATGTAAATGATTATACAGGCATTTAGTGGTAAGCTAACTAAGCATTTTTGCATCCAAACTTTAAAAAAAAAAATAATCTAGTGCCTTTGACTGACCACATTTTAATACAAGCACGGACAGCAATACTCAGTGTCAAGTTGGCAGCAAATTAGGCTAAGTTAACAGTGTACACTACACCTCAAATACTTTAAAATGAGAGTTCACTTTCTTTGTCCATCCCTATACATATTTTTCTAATTATAAAGCACAGTCTGTTAACTTTTTTAAGATTTTTATATGTGGCTTTTACTGTAATGATATTTATGTCTAGTCAAATACATTGACAATCACTTGCCACTCCTCAAAAAAATTCACTGACAAATTTTTTAGTATGTGAAAAAAAGGTAACCCTAAATATTTTTGGAAACAAAAATTGTAATAAAAATATACAATCTTGAATTTTGGTGAATATGGCTAATAAGCCTACTTTTCTCTACATACGTATGCAAGTGATTATGGTGATGCAGGCTTACTCAAAAAACTCTTGTAGAAGGAACATGCATGTCAACAAATGTCTAAACAGAAGGACTTTTCCACGAGATCCTATAGCAATCTGTCAAGTATTTCCTGATATATAATGTAGGGCTATAACAATAACATTTTGGTTGCAGTATCTTCCAAAATTCTAAATCACTGACGCTATTATGTAGTGAATTAGTGCACACAGTAGGTATACTGCATTTCATATAAGTAGATGATTTAATTTTGACAGACAATGTGATCAACCTACACACTATGCAAACGGTAACTGCTCTCATTCGCAAAATATTGTATCAGCTGATGAGTTGTTGCAGAACGCATACTATTGCTATGTTGGCGATACTGATACTGATTAATGAAATAATAGTACTATGAACTAAGTTGTAATTCAAAACTTAAATTATATGTACAACATTTATTGGTTTAAATTATATTTTCAAAGTATTCATTTTTTTTTGCTTTTAGCAAATTTTTTAAAAATCGTGTTTTGCAATTATGACAGAGCATGTGGATGCTTATGATGAATTACACATTTCCAGCTCAGTGAACGCCACTGAGCATGTGATCTTTTTCATCACGTTTGCGAGTACCTTACTGGTGTTATTGGAATATTGTATCGGTAGTTAGTATTTTTGCATTTACTTTAATTAAGAACAGTTTATTGTAGGGGTGTCTTTAGTATGTTTTTCTTGCAGGACATGTAATATTATCAACACATGTACATCTTAGTCTGCCATTTTATGTGCTACCATTTATTTTCATTCCGAAGTTTAAACTTATTAGTCAGTCTCAACTGACCCGGAGAGAGATCTCTCATGCTCTCGCTCTTGCGAACACATCGCTCTTTGGTTGTCTCAATTCATTCAAGAGAGCATGAAAGAGCGACAGCACAAGGAGAGTACAAAGTTGTGTACTCACTGGCGCTCTCTCACAAACTCTGAGCAAGCTTGTTTTCATTGTTTCAGTGTTTGAATAATAGTCCAGTCAACCGGTGGTTTTACCAAGAAAAAATTCCGGAAGTTTTTTTCTCACCGGTTCTATATGGTTTTTGGGGTGCTGAATCCGAATTTCATGTTTGCGCCATCGAGGCTGGTGAGCTTCACAAGAAAAACGCAAAAAACCGTTAAAATTTCGTACTTTTTTCAGTTTTCGGCTTATATCTCCAAAATGATGCGTTTAATTGAAAAGATCATTCTACACAAAATTAAAGTAGACAAAATTTCCTACAAAATTTATTTATCACGTTTAATTTTCTGATGAAGTATCGAGGCGCTAGGGCGCGCTGAAAAAGGGCGATTTTTTGACCCTTTGGCAAAAACTAGAAAAACGCTCTCTTTCACACGCGATAACTCGAAAACTATGCGCTTAATCGAAAATGCCTCTTCATTCCAAATTAAAGTAGTCCAAATTTCCTATAAAATGCATTTATGAAATTTAAATTTGTCATAACGGGGGTCATGCAATGAAAAGTGGCGAGTTTTTGGTCCCCCTGGCCAAAGCTGAGAAGCGCCCTCTCCCACGTTTCTATCTCTCATCGGAGCGCTACCTTCACTATATCATGCTTGAAAACAACTGTTTTGAATGAATTGATTGTAAATATGAATTTTAATGAAATCATATTATGTATGACATGAGATTTCTTGAAGTTAGTTATTTTACTTAGAAATAACTTCGGGCTTCGTAGAGGAGTAGTGGCGAAGTAAAATAAGTTTGGAACATACTTTTATTTTATTTTACAAGAGGATGTGGTTATTGAAGTCGTATTCGTTTGCGTACAGACGTTGATGGTCCAGGCAGGGGGGTGTCGTTTCGGGCAGTAGAAGGTCCGGGCTGGTCAAGTTGGAGGGGGATGAATGGCGGTTCTGCAAGAGGAAAAATTATAATAGAGTTGGATAATTTATATGATAGAGAAAACGTGAATAGTAAAGGTATAATTCTGTAGAAATGCTGTAAAAAATTGTAAGAATTACTACCTTCTGTCACTCCAGCTTCTTCAGACAGTGGTATTGCAGCAGTGGGGTCGTCCTGGTTGTCTTCATCTTCCTCATCGAAACTGCTGCCAATGTTGGAGCATGCCCCTTCACAATGTAGACAAAGCCTTGTGTAGAAGAGACCTGCACGTCTACATCCACAACCTCCTCGGCAGTCCTTCTTGCATTTGCAGGAAATAAGTTGAAGAAGTCTCTCCGGAGTTGGGGACCTCGCATGCCACCCCCATCAAACAAAGCTAGCTGATATGGAGACAGTTCATAGGTTAAGAAATGCTCTAGTTCTTCTTCTGATTGTTTGGCAACAACCATCCTTTGAAACAGAGTGGTTGGCTTAATGATCACAAGTTCATCATTAATCAGGACGGCTGAGTTGATGGTTGCAAGGGGCACCACCCGGTCACTCCGTTTGAACTCGACCGATTTAAAATCACCGCCAATAATTCCATTGATACATTGGGTCCCCACCTCCATGGACAAGTGACAATTGATTTTAACACCCCCCACTATCCCTCTGCTGATTGAAATGAGTTCTTGGGTATCGGAGAAAAGTGGGTGTTGATGAAACCACTCCAACATTTTTATAGTATAATTGTTGTCCCGACGTACCCTTGCATCGCGACTATCCACATGCTGTTAGGATGTTGTAAAATTCACGCCGCAGAAATCCTCGATTGCGTTAGCAACATGCAGGAGTGAGGTCATGCCCAGCGACCACCTCGCCAAAATGCCCTCGCTGAATCCACGACCTCTACTCAGCCCACCTTGAACCTTCATATTCTTCATGAGCTCCTGCTCAATGCACATATCACTCCATGTTCCGCACCAGTATTTTTCACTACGTCGAATAGTGAAACCCTCTTTCGAAGTAAATGCCCTGAATTCATCTGGTGGCATAGAATGCTCCAATGTAAGTATATCTTGCAAATACATATGGGCGCACTTACCATATAAATAGTGGCCGCTGGCGTGGAAGTATGGTAGCATCTTGTGTTTGACTTCAAGTTGTAGTTTCCAGTTGCCCATTCTCTCAGATTCAACAAATCTCAAAACTAAAGTTATCATTTCGAAATACTGAATCCACAACTTAGCGAAATGTTGAAGCTGGGCTTTCATTTTTTGTTCGATTTCCTTCCCACAATCCCTTTCATTTGCGTCCAGTAGCTCATCGATCCATACTATACAAAAGTTGCTCAACTTCGAAGTGGAACGTGGAGGAGAAGTTGAGGGACTCCATTATCACCTTACCTAGAGCTGTAAGAGCCAACATGTGTGCTCTGACAGCCCTAGTGTAAGTATGTCTAGTCATAATCTTCTTAGTACTGTTGACTGCGTACACTGTATTGAAAAGTTCGGTCAGGCCACTCCCTTCCGTGATGAAACCCACCGCCCCCATGAATGACATTAACAAATGAAACCCTCCTAGCCATATGACCACATTAAATACAACCACCTTACCATCCTATCTCTTCTTACTGGCTTCAATGAAAGATTTCAACCCCATTTCTTTCACAACACTCTTCTGTGCCCCGTCTTCTAACAGCTTATCACAAAGGACACATTCCGGGCGAGACATTATGCACGCACATAACACTGAAAACACAAGACCACATAAGATTTTACCACAATGCGTTGGTGATTCTAAGCAAACTAACTCAATACAAGAGCAGGTGGGTTAAGAGGGGCTCCCCCCTCCCCAAAAAAGGAGCTGGGGGAAGGGGCTCTAAAGGACGGATTGTGACTAACAACACATAAAGAGACCGAACGGAAACGGGATTACCCCTAATGGGTACCGGCCACACCATTAGGGGTAATTGACTAGTGCCGGCTGTCCTGAAAGTGTTCATGCACATTCATACTCAGTCACGTAAAAAGTAATTTCTCCTGAATTATTTTACTCTTTATTTATTTAATTCATTCTTCATCTAAGCATTCATAAAAGAAGGGAACATCATGCCATCACGTTTTAGGAGAGCATTCCTCTCGTTTTGGCTGAGGGCTAAAAATACGCCATCCTACATCGAGCTTTACTGCGTGACCCCCGTTATGAGAAATTTAAATTTCAAAAATGTATTTTATAGGAAAATTGGTTTACTTTAATTTGGAAAGAAGATGCATTTTTGATTAAGCGCATAGTTTTCGAGTTATCGCGGGTGAAAGAGAGCGTTTCTCTAGTTTTTGCCAAAGGGCCAGAAAATTGCCCTTTTTCAGCGCGCTCTACCGCCTGGATACTTCGTCAGAAAATTAAACTTTATAAATTAATTTTGTAGGAAATTTTGTCTACTTTAATTTTGTATGGAATGATCTTTTCAATTAGATGCATAATTTTGGAGATATAAGCCAAAAACTAAAAAGAATTACAAAATTTTAACGGTTTTTTGCGTTTTTCTTATGAAGCTCACCAGCCTCGATGGCGCAAACATGAAATTCGGATTCAGCACCCCAAAAAACATATAGAACCGGTGAGAAAAAACTTCCGGAATTTTTTCCTGAAAACACCTCTTTTGAGCACCGGTTGACTGGACTATAAGGTTATAATAGCTTTCTGGGCCACAACCATATCACATTTTACCTGTAAGTGAATTAACTGGTTGAGTCAATGAATTAACTTACATAACACGTATTTACGAATATAAAGAAAAGGATTTCTGACAAAGTATCTTTTTTTTGGTTACTTAGCTGCAACATAATAGAAATGTTTAATAACAAAAAAAAAGTATTTTAAGCTGTAACAATTATTCTGGAAGTGCTATAATTATTTGTGTATTTTTTGCACATATATGTACATTACTTCCAATAGTAGTAACTGCGATTTTAACTTAACATGATTTTGCTCCTTTTGGCATCAGCTGTCTGCATGACGTTGGAGAGAAATAGGAGAGTGGTTGTCTCAATTTCACAAAGTGAGAACGCGCAAAGTCAGTGTGTTTTCAGAGTGTCCAGCAAGACAGTAAATTGAATTTCCCATACATTTCCCACTTTTTCCTCTGAATTCCCGTACACCAAAAAAATTATACAAGAAACTATAGAGTAGAATAAGTCACGTAGCTTATCTGTAAATGTTTCTGTTGTAGGTAAAACTGGTTTCACGATACAGCAACACTATGTAGCGCGACAAGTCCATTGCAGACAGACAAAATCCAACGCAGTTCCGACACTTGGTCGGTAATGATAGGCATCTCAGACCATGCTAACGTATATTTTTTTGTGGCAGTGGAGATGATTTCTTGCTGCAGATGGTAAACTTTTTTCGCGTGGTCTCGAAAATTGACACTTTTTTGCAAGTCGTTCAATTACGCTTGGATGTAGTGTAGTGTAAAGGCCGTGCCACAATTGTGCTGATGCATCTGTCTGAGGCGTTCGACCACGCTGTCCGTCCACACAGATTTCCGATCATGACGAGCCTTGCATGCTACAATGAGGTTGTCTGATGGCAGCAGTTGGTAAAACAGGTCACCATTTTTGTTTTTTTTTTGTTTACATTTTTATGTTACAATTTGATGTCTGTTTTGACATTTATTCACTGTATATTATACTGCTTGTCATTAATATTATATAAAAATAACCTCAGCCACACTACATCACTTAGCAAACAGTTCAGCTAAACAAATCTATTAGCTATTAAATAGATTATGTACTAAATGTACCTTTTCAAACACTTTCTCTTTTCTGTGTTTAAACAAAGCATCTCATTGGTCTCAGCACTGATGACGTTAGATGCTGATGGTGCAGTTCATCCTGTCTGACCTTGCAATGATGCAATATTCTTAATTTTTCGGGACTCGGGTGTAAAATTCTTTCGTGTGTTTGAAGCTTTGGAAAGCTTCGTAATATTTTTAATCGTGTTTCAAATTAAAAGCCGTGGTGGCTTATGTTACTGTGTTAGTATTTTTATCGGGTTGAAGTTTAAAGCCGTGGTGGCTCGTTTCCCATGATAGTTTATCTGGCAGACGTGTGCGTTTGTAGGTTATCAGGAGGACGTTTGCCGTGTTACGTTTATCAGGAGTCCGGGTGTGTTTCGTTTCGAACCTCGTTGTTTTTGGGAAGCGTCAGCACTAATTAGATTAGTTCGTTTCTGTGGATGTTGAATGCGTCGACAGTTTTAGTTCCTGTGACGCAGTTTCAGGCAACGTCAACAAGTTTTTGTTGTACGAGAAGTTCATTTATGTTGACGGCGCAGGATTAGTTCGTGCGGAGCAGTGTTGATAACGAGGGAGAGCGTGCGTGGCCAGGCCGTTATCTCAGGAGAGGGGGGTGCGAGACAGCACAAAAGACGCGTCTGTCTGGCGCCCTTCACTTATTCAAGTCAGTCGTCAGGGAGAGTCACTTCACGTCGCCCGTGATGGCAGGTCGGGGCAGTTGTCAGAAGCATCAAACAATGCTAGCCTAGGCCGCGTTCGGGCAGGACGAGAACCCCCACATCGGCAACTAGACTTTATTATTTCATTTCTCAGCCGGTGTGGGAGGTAGCAGCAGTTATTATTTCTTCGGGCTAATTTTCAGACACGTGAATAAACTGTAAACGACTGTGACACTGTGGTCTGTACTTTTATATGTAATTGTGAAGGGTCGTACTCTGCAAACTGAAACTCCGTCTGTGAACTGTGAAACTTAGTTAAATAAATATATATATCAAACTAATCTGGAACTTCTTTCTTAAGTAACTAGCGTTCAATTTACTGAGTCTCGTGTTTCTACCTTCTGATCTAGTCGAGGGCAAGCCGTGGCAAACGTAAACATCGGCCAGGTAACAAGTGCCGAACGTTACAAGATGGCGACAACTGTGAGGCTGTAATATTCTAAATATATCGTAACGAGAAGTGCGGAACATTACAACCTGAAGACATAAAGCTTGGCTAGCTACAGTCAGTCAGTCAGTCAGTACCCCATCCCATGTCTGCACCCCCAGCATCTGACGTAACAGGTCACATGAACTAATCAAATGCAGGCGACAGCATGGTCAGCTCGGACAGATCAGACAGATGCATCTGCTCAATTGTGGCAGGCCCTTAATAGAAAAGTATGCTGTCCGTGTGCCACTATTTTTCCCCGAATGCTTGTTTTCAGGATGGCGGTAAATAAATAATTTGACTGTTTATATTTAATTTTGGGCTAAGCCGCTTTGTTCTTATTTTGTTTAGAGTTGATTTCTTGTTATTTTTAATATTCGTCATTAATGATTTACTATGGCAGCATAAATTTGAGTGAAAATCGCTTTCAAATACTGTTATTTCAAGCAGAGATGAAATTCGTGGTTTAGGCAATTTTTTTTCTGGTTATAATGGCTTGTATTTACAAGCCCATCTCTGTGTGTATGCTACTTGAAATAGCAGGTTGACGAAAATTACTAGATGGTTTCACATTAGCGCGAGGCAGTGTGGCACGAGGAGCTGTAGCCAGAGTTAGGTGATAAATACGTCACAGAGATTGTTTTTGTCTATGTCAGACGGAGAAGAAAAAGCATTAAATACTTACTTTTGCAAAAAAGAAAAAGCAAGAGATAGTATGCAACATGATTACACTACTTGCTATTATTTGCATCTACAACAAAAGCAAACTTGAATTAGTTGAACTGTTTGTTATTGAGAATCTATTCACAAAATGTTTATGTTGATAATATTGTTGTAACGTTTGTGCTTTTTGTTAAGTTTTAAATGCTGTTTTTCCCTATGAATATTATAAAAAGCACTCTCCTCACTGGTAGTAATCACTGCAGCAACAAAAAATATGTCCATCGTAGAAAAAAAAATGTGAAATTGGCTTTGTCCAAGGGCTCTATCCCGCCTCCCAGATGGCTCACAGGCGAGTGCTTGGAGCAAAAAACACACGTGCTTTCGCACCAATAACACAGGGTTCCTAAACACTTTCAATTATGTTATTTTGTTTTGGAAAAATTTTGGCACCTTAAAGTATAGCGCACGCCCACAAACACTAACACGCACGCATGCACATACACCCACACACACCCACCCATGCCCATGTGCACGCACATGCGCACACACTCTCTATAACTGAAGTTATGTTAAGTCATAAATCATATTTATAATATTTCATAGCGCTATGTACCATCAGTATGAATTATAGTCCTTATAATGACAAAAGCACAAATTTCAAGGCACACCTTATTGTTTCCATTTTTTTTTTGGAAAAATCGTGATACTATAAAGTATAGCCGCTATACATACATGTCACTGGTGGTGCATTTTAATCACAATTGCACTGCACAACTTGCCTAACTGGACATTTTACTCCCAGTGAGTTAAGACAAGTCCCTCACCCTTCTATTGATGCATGTGCAGTTTGTGGTATTCAAAGAGGAGCTTGCTTCTGCACAGAAGGGTTAATGTCTTTCTCCCCAGATTCAAAAACTTGTTCCCTTTGATCACAAGCATCCAGTGCTGCTCCCCAAAATCAATGTGTTGACAGACATCATTGGACACTATCATGGTGGAACCAGCACCCTGGTATTCATACTCTGCAGGCTATTGTGAAGGAAAATTTTTGGATCATCTCAGATAAACATGCCATCACACTGCAAGTGCGCTATTGTGTGAACTGTTGGAGGGCAAAGCCATCATCTTGCACACCTCTAATGGGGAATCTGCCTGCCATGAGAAACATGCGAAGCTGTTTGCTGAAACACGGGTAGATTATGCAGGGCCTAGTCTAATAAAGGCCAGTGGACTCACAAGTCATCTGTGTTGAAGCCAATCTATGTATATTAATTTGCTGTGCCACCACGGCAGTACATGTGGAAGTATACTCTGACCTATCCACTGATGTTTTCTTGGCTGCCTACACACATTTTGTTGCTCACCAAGGAAGGTCACCAGAGATCTAAAGTGACTGTGGGACGAACTTCGTTGGAGCCCACAACTACTTGATGGAACTCCAACAGCTTCTTACATCATCCTCTCACCAGAAAAGGTTTGTCGAGGCATTCACACCCATTGGAGTGTATTGGCACTTCAACCTGCCTGCTGCCCTTCATTTTGGATGCCTGTGGGAGGCCAGGGTAAAGTACTTTAAGACCCACCTGGTACTAGTCAATGGGTAACAAATGTTAACCTTTGAGGAGTTTTACACAGTCGTTGTGCAGGTGGAGGATGTCCTGAACTCCAGATCCCTGTGCCCTCCAAGTTCGCACCCCAATGACTTTGTCGCCTTAGCCCAGGACACTTGCTGACATTTGAGTTCTTGTCATTGTGTTCAAACCAAATCATGACAACATGAGCCTGAAAGGGCTTCAATGATGGCAGCTGACTGAGCAGTTGCATCAAGCCTTCTGGCAACACTGGCACTGGGAGTATCTCCATACACTCCTGAAATGCTTGAAGTGGCAGAAGCCAGGATCAAGCATTGCTCCCAATCAGAAGGACGACCGAATGCTTCCTCTGCAGTGGCATCTTGCACATGTGGAAGAGCTTTATTACGGAGGGAATGGTATTGCACAAGTCACAACAGTGCACGCTGTCAACAGAGCCTTCAAGTGCCTAGTTGTTAAATTGTGCCCATTACCCGAACAGTGCAAACTGTTGAAATTTCCGCATTTCAAGGTGGGCATCATGTTTGGACTTAGGTCTAAATGACGTTGCAAATATGGAGTTGATCGGAATTTAGATTAGTAGTAAATCCACGACAACTTTGTGTAGTTATTTTTTATACTGACCTCTAATATTTGTGTGGGGCCTAGTTTAATTTCCCATGCACCCAACTTGGTGCGCAATTGTCATTTGTCAGCAATGTCTCAAGTGTTGGTAGTCTTGAGCTGCAGGAACAAATAGACCAGTTCTTTGTTGGATAACATGGCGGTAAGTTGAGTCGCGTGCCGCTGCCGCCAGTTAGTTATTTTCTTGTTGAAATTCATTGTACGATTCTCTAGTGGCAATTTAATTTTTAGTAGTGTTAATTTGCCACACCACCATATCTATTTTGGGTGGGTTACTATACCATTAATTGTATGCCAAATTTGGCAGGAATTGGTTTGAGTAGTTCCTAAGATGTAACTTGCTTTATTATTAAGGTGATGCTATCTTACAAAATGGTGGATGAAACAGGTTTGAGAATTACAGTTTGATACTCATAATAATAGTTAGCATACCACATATGGTTGAAATTAAAATAGTTTGGTAGATATGGCATTCAACGTCCTATTATGAAAGTAAATGTTTAATATTCTAAAGTTGTACATTTTTTATGATGGCTTAAAATACCACTAATTTTACCCAAAGTTGGTAGGAACTGGTGGTGTAGTTCCTGTAGTATGATATTTTAAGTGGAACCTTCTTCAAAAATAGAGAACCAATGAGTACACAAGTACCTGAATTTAATGCACACAGTAGGTACTGTCAATAAACATACTTATTTTGGTTCAAATCAGTGGAATGTTTCCTCAGATATGATATAGAACCCAAATACTTAAAAGACTGCCATTTTCACAATGAGCATTTGGTATGGTTGAACATGTTTAAAGTCAGGTGTCCTTACTAAGTAATTTAAGTGTATCAAATTTGGTGAAAGTCAGTGCAAGGATTCAAAAGTTTTTAGGGGACATATGTACAAACACATACAGACAAGAAGGTGATCTCATAACAAAAGCATAGCTTTCCTGTGGGAAGTAGGGTAAGGACTCTAGATGACTGTTGATAAGGTGAACATTTTATTTTGCTGACAGAATGATGATTGATTTGGAGTGTGGTGATCATGATCTGAGCACAATCACTGTGGTTCTGGATGATGAGTGAGAACTGGAAATGTAGACTATGTTATGCTGGATAGGAAATCTGGCTACGATCAGACAGCAATGATCAGGGGTGATAACTTTTCTTCACTTAGCATTGGTGAAATATATTTCCCTAAACCACAAAATGTTAACAAATTGGTCACAGCTACAGCCATAAAACAAACATTGATATCTTGTGAAGAAAAATTTTCTCTCAGTACAACATGGCCACCATCCATAATTCCTCACATTTTCCATTAAATTCAGGATAACTACAGTAAACTCTCGATTCTAAGACCTTTCATGATTCCCAGGAAAAGGATTGTTATTTCGGAGGAATCTTTATAGAAAAGACATTTTTAATGAAATTATGTTTTCATGGTTCCCCAAGAAAAAGGGTTCTTATTTCGAGAGTGTCGCTATTCCAGCGGTCTTAGATACGAGAGTTGACTGTATAGTATTTACTATTCATAGGGTGTTAAACACATTTTTGTAATAGTACACTATTTTCGACAAGCTGTCAAATAAAAAATTCATCTTTTGTGCCTTTAAATGGTTTTCAGAAGATTTGTGTAACGATTAGTTATTCTAGTAATAGTATTATTATTGTAAGTTGTTGGAAGAGTTCAAAGACAATAACTCTCAACTAATCATAGTTTGGGGTGGAGAAAGTAGTTACACTGAAGATGCCTGAATGTGCCTCATTTGTAAACAACGAATAACTGTGAATACTAGCTTGAAGCAGACAACTATATTTGCCTACAAGACAGTCACTTCGTAACAATGTCAGCATCATTGATGAAATTATAATAAGCACCCAAATTGGTTTCCATGTGCCCGTGTCACTTTGATTTATGAGAACAATAGTGTTGGCTCACACACTCATCCTACTGAGGCAGGTCTGTGGTGGGCTCCCAACAGACGTGGACCAGAGCCATCATCAGTGGCATCATTCACCTGACTCGACAACCCCTCCCCTACACATCTGAAACAGCGAAGAAAGGTTGACCAGAGTTTGAGTATTGATGCTATATTCCTGGGCAACTCCACATGAAAGGGACAGACTCCACTCTCCCCACCCTTGCATGACCATTCTCTTCTACATCGAAAACTGATGGGAGAGAAACTTGGTGACAAGCTTTATTTAGACTTTCATATATATATATATATATATATATATATATCTATCTCAGCACCCTAAGGACTGCGCTAGTAACAGCAAGCTTGCTCACATATTATCACTACTAACTTACAAGTAATTCTCCACTTCTTTAATGCTCTATACCAAGCATGGAGGGGAGGTGAATGCTGCAGCCATTAAGGTTGACATGCCACCAGCAATGTCTGTTAACCCTTTCGAGCCACCTCAGCTGCACCCCCCCATCATGCTAAGCGTTGTTGCATCAGCTATATTGCCCACCAATAGAGACATATAGATATCTTGCATCCTGGTTACAGGTGCATGATTTGATTGCATCCTGCTCCTTGTACTCCAGGAAGGAGTACCGCACGTGCAGTCGGGGAAGCAAGCTCTCTCTTCTCTATTGATCTCCTCCCTTACTCCCCCCCCCCCCCNNNNCCCCCCATAGCAGGATGGGTATAAATAGGACTCTCACAGGCCCCTCATGGCAGTTTGTTTTCTGCTGCAACACTCCTGGTCAGTCATCGCGACGTCCAGCCATTTTCCCTGCAAGCTTCACCTTCAAAACCGTCTACTGTGCTCCGTGGACTAGCCCATATCTCTCTAAATAAAACCCAGTTTATGGAAAGGGAGTCCGTACCGCCGTGCTGGCACATCCGCACTGAGGGTACCTAACTCTTTGCTCGACAGGGTTTGCCCTTGCCCCACCATCCTTGCATGAGTAATCTACCTTTTTGGCAGAGTTAGGTTACCCTGCTCTTCAGGTATCCTGGACATGGGTTGGATTGTATGTGGTTTATTGCAATAAACCCATACAAACCGTATCTCTTGTCTTTTACCGTATTCTCACTTGCGAGAGGAGGTTGCTTGCCTGCGATCTGGCAACACCACTGCATCTGCCACCTAACAGGCACCCACAAAATTCAGCACCTCGAGTTCTGCACCAGCTTATCAGCCAGGCTACTTTGCAGTCCCTAGACCAGTTTCCAAACTGCCACTGATGATGCCTAAACATCGTACAGAGCCCACAGGCCTAGCACATTTTCCGCCGGCTAGCATCAGTTCATATTCCCGGGGCATCTGCCACCTGCTAAGCCCACCAGTACTGCTACTGCCTTCACCCCTAATCAGACCAACTCTGCCAACTTCCTTTGCAGTACCTCCACGAGCTGAGCGACAAGTAATCGAGATCCCGGGGAGGGGCTCCAGACACTGAATTACCCCATGAATTAAGCAACAGCTTCCAGGCTCCAAGGGGCGAAGAAACTTGGCACCTTCTCAGATTCAGGTTGCACGTCAAGGTATCTGTGCCAAAAAGATGGGAAGTCCTTTATAGATTCCACAAATATTTACATACTATTGAGTAGGGTTGTGCGAATATTCGGTATACCGAAACAAAAACAAAAAATGACAATTTTCATTTTTGTTTCAGTAAGAAATTTGGATACTAAAAGTTGTAACAAAACGAAAATTCTTGATTTCCATGAATTTTTAGGTGTTTAATAAATGTTTATTTAGTGCACCAGCAAAGAAAATTTTTGCCTGTTTGATTGTTTTCATTATTTTATAACTAAAATAACCAAATAATACGAAAATTTAATTGTATGCAAGACCCTCTGTGGTTAATACTCCATACCCTACAATTTTTCGTTTGATTTTGCAATGAATTTGTTATAATGAATAACATGCTAAAATGTTATGAAATTCGCTGATCTTTCGCTAAGGCTGAGCTCTAATGACATTATTTTTCATTTTTGTTTCAGTTTCACAAAATTTAATAACGTATCTTTCATTTTCATTTCATGAGAAAAAAAGTCACATTCGCACAACCCTACTATTAAGGGCACAGACTAAAGATGAGCAAGCCTCATTATTTCAATCCACATTGCCAAACTTAACACCACTGTTCGCCACTCCACGTCAGTCTGCACCTCACTCGTGCCTTTGGTGAGAGTAACATCACATACCAGCTGTAGTGATACCTGTACTGTGCACACCGACAAATAACACTCCGGCTGCTAACAGATATTAAGTTCACAAAATAAATCAGAGTTCCTGAACTCTGAGATTTGATCACAACTACCTTGACCAAAAGTCCCCATAGCTTATGTATCACATGTGCCCCCAACCACCCTTGGTGCTGTGGCGATGTAGTGATTAGACTATGTACTCGCCTCTCACCTAGGTGAACCAGGTTTGATTCCCGGCGGGTCACTCGCAGATTTTTGCACGTCAGAATTGTGCCGGACAATGCCGCTGGTCAGAACATTTTCTCGGGGATCTCCCATTTCCCCCACCCCTTCATTCGGCACTGCTTCATACTTAACTCGCTTACACATCATCGGCTCTCTGGACCTTGACGTTAAGAGCCGCCCAAATCCACTCAACTAACTCACCTAAACTCACCTCACACAGTCACTCCTTGCTTAGTCAACTCCCACTCTCATCACACAGAAATTTTGTCCTGGCATTGAATACAGCTGTACACGCCAGCTAGCATCACTTCTGACCAGTGTAAAACCAAATCAGGTCGCAAGTCACTTCATTTTCACCAAGGTGTATATTTAACATCTTCTTTCATCCAGGATGGTGAGAGGAGAGAGTGAAGCAAACATCAGAGAAAAGAGTAGTGATATTACATAAACACTGCTACACTTTTCAGACAAAGTGTGAGGGAAAATAAGACAGTGCCAGGTTGTTAAAGGTGTCTGCCTGGTTACCAAATTATCTCAGTTAATGCAACAAGCAAAAAATACAGTACAGCCGAACCCCGACATAACGAACATGCAGGTAACGAAAACAACAATCCAAAGTAAAGGTTTTCAGAAACCGTTAAACATGCACAAAAATTTATGAAAAGAATTAAATATTCTTGCTAAAATTGAATAAATTTCAATGAAAACCTCATAAAAATACATTCACCGGCCCATGGTAATAATATTTAGGTATTTCTCAGTAAGTAACCTTAAACCAAACGCTGAAACACAAAAAAAAAATTGGTGACAATCAGTTTAAAACTATGCCAGCGGTAATTTAAGTTGCCGCGCACGCCTAGCGAGTTAGACTTTGCACAACACATGACATCACAAAACGCCTCTTTGTTCTTCACCTCTCCCTCAGCGCCTAGCTACCATCCATCTTCCCTTTCTCTCCAATGAGCAACTTTTATCTCATGACTACACCATGTTCCTTAGGGTTTGTGTGCGGTGTTTAGCTTCGGAATACGTTTTCCAATAGTGCTGTTACGACCTCTGTTATAACTTTGATTTTTGGCTTTTCTTCTTGGATTTTGATTACGGATTGCTATTTTGGAATTGACTGCACTGCGTGTTGACGACCTGCTTACGGTATTAGTATTTTTTATTGGAATACAAATTTGTTTACGGTTTTGTGCATTTTACTGGCTACTCCTTTACGTCTTTTGGCTTCGACTTAGGATATAACACACTACGTAAATAATAACGGAGCACCAGCACCGCCTGTTTCTGCTGCAACCAGCCTCGCTTCTTTGTCGCACGTTTTGCAGTTTCCCTTGAAAAGTAGATCATGTCCTTCGCACCAGTTGTGTGAGCATGCATGTTTGCTGACTTTACATGTGCTGCAGCGTACAAACAATTGTTTGTTTATTAATTTCATTTTAGTGAGGAAGGTGGCTTGCGCACTGGCTAAAAATGTATGCTGGCAGAACATATATCCATCGTACATGCCACAATGTTTATGTTTTTGTGGCAGTAAAAGGATGTCCATGACCTTGTGGGATGTATATTTTTATCTGAAATGCTTCTACTTATTGAAATAAATTTATGTTTCGTTAATAAATCATCTAATTTTTGTACAAAAAGGCTTTTGGAAATGGATTTTACACTCCTTGTAAGGTAAGCGGCGCACAATGTTTAATCTTTTTATCGTTACTGTACTTTTTTTAATCATGCTGGTATCAAGGTTTAACACTTAAAATTGGTGGAAAAAACTAACCAATGCATTACCTAAATTTTAACAAAATAATTTCAATTTTATTAGTTTTTCTAGAAACTAACATAAAAGTTTGTGTACATAAATTAAAATAATATTGTATAAAGCACTGTACAAAAAGGATAGAAATCCCAACTAAATCATGACTTTCTCGAAACAATTTTTTCATGCAAAAATGATGGTACTTAACTAATCCGCACCTATTTTCCAATAAAATCTTGGTAAAATTATGTGATGTAAAATACCGTATTTTGGCATGTATAGGCCGCACATTTTTACAAAAAATTACTACAAAAAGTGGGGTGCAGTTTATTTACGAGATATTGGCATTTAAAAAGAAATTTTTCACGCAAAACATGTTTAAAAATAGTTTCTAAGGAAGTCAAAAAAATAATAATACGAACAAATGAATAGCTCACCACTCACGTGTATAAAAAAAACAACTTTGCGCATGTTAGTAATACAAGTACGTTATTGTACAGCAGCAGGACTCAAAACTCTCATTAACAATACTGGTAACTGATTGAAAATGGCAAACGGAAAGCTATACAAGGTCGGGAAGGGGAGGAAACAAGCGACATGTAGGCGACACTGATAAGTGAAAGCTATGAGAAAAGTGGCGGGAAGGGTTATGGTGACAGAGAGTGCGACAAGGTCGAAGTTATCTCCCCTGCAGCTACTCTCGCTCTTTGTTCTGTCTGGCGGAATACTGCGCTTTTGCCATTTTTCAGCAGGCGGAGGCTAGCTGGCAGAGGCGAGTCGGTGCGGTGATGACACACTCAATGGCAAAATAATTAGTTTGGCATTGCAATAGTTTGCTATTGCAGTGCCGGTTGGCCTCCACACTAGCATGATGAGACCCGGCAATATTTTTGGGAATACAGAAATTCAGTGCAGCCTATAATTCAAATATTCATTACCCCTACTTTTTCATCAAAAACTTCTGGTGCGGCCTATACACGCCAAAATATGGTACAAATTTGTGAATTTGTATTTGTACTGCAGCAGTGCTTCACTATAATGTACATCCCGTCATCACATAATTATTGTATTCTCCCTCCCCCCTCCACAAACCACTCACACCTTCCCCGTTATATGCAAACACACAAGTTGTGACAGATCTACTTTCGTGGCACTTACCTGTGAAATCAATAGCCACAGAACAATGCAGCTGCATCCCACCTCGTATGAAGTCCATGAAGGAATGTAACTTGCGTAACTCAAAGTACTCTAGACGTATTTCCCCAGAGCTCTTGTACGAGGACTTGCCGACCTACGCAGTTATCCAACACAATGTCAAGCCAACTGTACACTTTGGATAAATAGTTCATATCACAATCACAACAATCTGTACCACATTTAAATACCATTACTTATACACTTCCACTGGTTTTGTCGAAAGTTACAAGAAATTACAGTCAGTCAAAGCAAACACCATTCCATCTTGCTGGTTCAAAAAATTAAACTCTCAAACAATAATATAACAGTAATAAATAAAATAGGTTCATTGCATGTTACGACTTTTTACACACAAGGCCTGCTAACCATAGAAACAAATATTATTCCCATTATCAAAGTAGTGAGACAAACACTTATCTGAAAATACACCCCATCTTAATAAGAATAATTTACCAAAAACGAGGTAAATCACAATATAGTCAGCTATAAAAAAGGAAACAAAGATTTTTGAAAACTAATACAGTAGCAAGCATATCCTTGGCTTCTGGGTTCGTAGCAGCATGAAAGATTTATTGCCCAAGATTCAGGGCACTTATATACACTGGTATCTAGCAGGCTGCTTCCTGATTGGCTTAGGTGGTTTGCCAATCCTGGTGAGTCTGTGGTCGCTGCCCTTGGAATACTTTGTTTTGAGTTATCCACTAAGAGATTTGTCGATATTTCATTTAATTTGTACCTCCATCTTCCTTGTTAATGTTGTCAGGGTGTTTTAAGATCTCTATAGCCTCTTATTGCTCTCAGTCAATAATTAAGAATATCGGCTATTGTGTTGAACCAGTTGAAATCAATGCCATGGAGTGTTCTGCTATTGCTGACTGTTGGATTTTCATATTTGTAGACCCTGATGTGTTCTTTTATTCTTATTATTTTTCTGCTGGTATGCTCTAAAGAAACTTTTTCATATGAACAGGGAACTTGTATACTCCTGCCTGTTCTTCGGCTGGTGGGTTTCGTGATGATGTGTACACCCTGCTTCTTAAGTAGACGTGCTAGTCGTTCAGTGGTTCCTTTTAAGTAAGGTAGAACTGTTATGTTTTTCACACGTCATTTGTCTGTTTTTCCGTGATGACTTTTAATGCTCTGTTGTATTTTTGCTTCAAGGTGCTGGTCCACGCAGATGGTCTTCACCTTGTTAATACACGTATATATCAATTCATTTTTGCAAAGGGGGATGGTGTAAATGAGTTCGTTTCCAGCAGACTTTGTGACCACAGGTGAACTTCTGTTTCTTATATACCAGTGAACCTCCCTTGCATTAAACCCAGCTGCCATCTACTTGCCCCCCAGAGATTCGGCTCACTAAACAGGGGTCCAGCACCTAGTCACTCTGTTCCACAATGTTTTTACAACCCTAATATATGTATTTTATAAATATATAAAATTATAAATATCTGTGGTTCTAAGGCAGAACCCGATATGTCAAAAAATATTGATTTTTCGTTTTCATTGACAATATGTGGTAAAATTTACGACGCCAAAACCAGATTTAACTGAAAACATTATTTGATAATGTTTTTAATTAAAAAAGGATTATGCTATGTGTAATTTATCTGTGGCAAAACCCAATATGTTAGACATACCGTGCACTGGCACCGTTTTGCAACAAGCAAGTATTTGTGAAATCTGGTATGTCTGACTTATCAGGTTATGACTTTTTCTCAGCCTATCATACCCGGACATATCGCGTCAACGCTTCAGGCGCATTAGCAAACTGCACATGTGCAGCTTCCCACGTTTGTTGTTTTCTTTCTTGTCAGCACTCGTTTTCGAAAGTCCGTTGTCCCGTGGCGTGCCTTTTACATCTTTGTAAAATGGATGGAAATAGTAGGAGCGCCAGGCTCCTCAAAATGAGTTTGGGTAAGTAGGTTTTAAGCAAGTTATATGAGTGTTTTACAGAAAAACTATCAGCAACTGGCAAAACTTTACTGTTTTGTGCATTTATTTTTAGATTTGATAAATGTTGACCATCTTTATGAATTGGAAACCATGTCGTCACTCTCCCTGCTAATGGATGAAGATATGCTGCCAACCTATTTTGCGAATAACGAAATGGAAGGAATTGAAACCCAGAATATGATGGCTACTTCGTATTATTTTCAAGGTTACTCTTTAATCTTCAATTATGTAATAGAATTCCAATAATAACTCATTTTTTCTTTCTTTCTAGCAATAAGTATAACATCTGTTCTTAACCACATTATAGTATCATATCTGTATATTGTTTGCACATGTGGATCCCAGGATGAGCAGGATGGCAGATATTACTGTCACGAAGACTAGTGAACTCATTGAAGGCTTCATCCCTATTTATAGAAGCAACAATAGCAGGCAAAAATACTTACAGAACTGCTCATAATAATACCGTAGACACCTAACATTGTTACCTCAACGATGCGTTAACGCTTTTATTATTGCAAGCACTTACTTTATTTAACTTTGTTTTGCTTACAGAGAACTTAACAGCCATTGACGCTGAGTTGCGGGAGAAAGACACGGTCTGTATTCATATCACCCTTTTCTCTTCGGAAGATTCCGTAGCGGTCGACAACTCCATTCCATCATCTGAAGACAATGTTCCGGAAGATGAAAATATGCAGGCAGGAGACACCCCAGCACAAAAGAGAATAGAGGATAAAAAAAGGAACAGCAAATATAATTGAATCAGAACACACTTGTGCACGGAAGAAATGAAGAATCAATACACAAAAGCAACAGAAGCAGTTGTGCGACCTTGGAAAGAGGCAAAGACAAGAGGAGGCAAAGTTATTCCGGAGAAAGTATTCCAGCCGGCTGGTAACTGTTGTCGTAAAAGATGCTATAAAAAAGTGAACGAAGAAAATTTTTTTATAAGTGCTCGAAAGTAGAACAAAACCAGATTTTGGCCGGAGGTGTATCAATCTCCAGGTGTTCCGAATATTGCAATTGATTCATGCCGCCATACATGCATCAAACTGTGTATTTGTTAAAAATTTTCTACGACTTTGCATTATTTTTTTAATGTTCTGGCATGCTCGGTGAGACATTTTTCTAATGGTGCTGAACAGCAAATTTTATTTTCATTTGTGGTTTAGGGTGCTTGGATTTTTTTTTTGCAGTAAGCATTACACATTTTGGTGGGATGGAGCCTATGTTACATATTACTGTCTCCCCCAGGTACCAGTGTTGTAGACATGATGATTTACATTTGAAGGTGGGAAACAGAACACGATTGGGTAGTAGACAGTTTTTTTCGCTTGCACATATAATATCACGGAAGGAATATGCAAGTTCAGTTTGGATACCTACATCAGTGATTTTTTTAACTGACAGAGATGTACAAATGACAGGATTGCCACCCAGCAAGTAGGTAAAAATTACAGTGTTTTAGGGACCTCAGGCATAAAATTAGGGGAATTTTAGGGGCCGCTGAAATTAAATTAGGGACTTACGGACTAAAGTAACTTACAGGAATATGTGGTAAACACATAAATCAAGCATCCCTTTTCCATTTTTTACTGCAAGGCCTTATGCCTAAAAGTTGTCGCTTTTCATACCATAGTGTATTAAAAATAAAGGAGTGTTTACTTAATTTTTAATTCTATAAACATCTTTCATTGACTTTATCATAATAAAATGCATTCTAAGTAAAATGATTTGTAAATAATTTCCTGCCCAAAATATCCCTTTCAATTTTAAAGAATGGTCATCCTTCTTCCCAGTAAGCAAGAATATCTCGTGAATTAATTAAAATTGTTTTTCTATATATTATATATATATCCTCGCAAGAATATATACATATTTATTTATTTTTATGATCTTTAGCATATCCTCGTAAGAAAATAAAGCTACAAAAACTGCTCGCCATCAAAGATGTTATTCCAAGATGAATAGGAGATAAAATTTTAGATTACACAATATCTAATAGAGATTTCTTCCTTTCTTGTAACAATCACTGTTCATTAGCCAAAAAAGTTTCCTGGTAATGTTTAGTCCGTCACTACCGAGCACGATTAGAATTTTTCTGGAAAGGCAAGCGTGTTCCATTGCATCCTTAAACTTGACAATAATGTTGTTTGCGGTGGAACCACCAATGGAAAACATTTCAAGATGTCTGCTAACTACTTCGTTCTCCTTTTCCGACCAAAACCTTACAATTATTTGAAGCTCTTTTCGCCCTCCTGCATTCACAGTTTCATCATAGCATAACGTAAAAGACGAATCTTCCATTTCTCCGAGTTGCTGTTGTCTAAAGAATGGTGCTAATCCATCAGTCCGCATGTACGATGCTTTTCTTCGACTCTGAAACAAGTCATCAATCTTTGATTCTGTAAACATTGCTGAGAATGTATCACTTATGTCTGTGCATGAACTGAAAGAATAGTCTGAGGAAACACATTTCAAAAACCAAATTAATTCTGCAACAGATGTTTTGTCTCTAGTATTACAGAGTTTAATGGTAGATGCTACACTTGTACTAGGTTCTGCTTCTGAAGGAGATCCTTCTAACAACATTAGCTGAAGATGAACACGAATCAAACTAGTTTTTGAATACTCTCTGTGTTTCTTGCCTTTTGCATGCTGCATTAATAAATCCTTTGACTAGAGAAAGTTTTCACACACAACTTGCAAAATGCTTCACTGCCAACTTTCTTTGATAACCTCATAACTCCACTACAATCAGTCCGAGTTAGCCAAATAGTCTGGAAACCACACTTCCCCATCATCCTATAAATGTTTTTCAAAAAGTTCACAGTGTAAAATATTTCAAACTATATCATAAATTGTTATTCATAAATAATAATAATAAAAAATAAAAATAAAACCCCTAACAGTATAATTTTCAGTACCTAAAACGAAAGAAGAAATTATTACATGTATTGATTTTAAGAAAATTGAATGTTTTACATTGTTACATCAATATACAGACATGACAAATTTGAAAATTCAGGCAATGGTACTGTCTCTTCCATCGTACAAGAATCCAGTGATGACCCGACCGGGAATTGAAGCCAGTTTGCTGTGGGAAGCGAGGATACTGACCAGCATACCACTGGAGCCTCAGAGGCTGTGAAATATATTTAAAATAAAGGATATCTGGAGTTTATATACAATATGGATACAAAGTAGAATAAACCTTTGATTAGTGTATTATAAATACTGGCCACCTCCACCCCTTCAGCCGTACTTACAACACCTTAAGTATTGTTTGTTTTAAGATTTCTTAAAATTTCAAAACACTGAACACAACATATACATTACACAGATAAATGTGCTGTAAAAACACTTAAATTTTAATAATGTCTGCGAGCAATAAATATACTGCCTTCAAAATGCAGCAAGCTTTAGAAAAAAATTGTTTTATCTTCAGTTTTTTTCCTGTAGATGACTCCAAATCATCATCTTTCGTAAAAAATAAAATTACAAACTGAACAAAACTAACTGTTGGTCACAAAAACCACAAAATTTTTGGCAGTAAAAGGCTTTGAAATGTCTTTTGTATTTACAAATATAAAAATTCATTGATGACAAGCTTTAAAATAGGGACTTTTAGGGACCACTGGCAGCCCTGATATGACCATGGTTCGCTGACTGGCCAAGGGGAAAAAAAAGTGTTTCCGACAAATTGAAGGTATGAAATTTACGTTGTTGTAGCTTTATTCGCCTCAAAATATCATCGATGATCGGAAACAAAATGCGGAAGACCCATCGGTCATGTTGACTCGTAAATATGTATTCGACATTAAGGAGGAGGGTGCTTGTATTCTCTTCCATGCTGCTGCCTTAATTGATTTTAATGGTGGTTATTATTTTCAGACATGTGCAATATTTTTCCGAAAGGAGGCATGTACCTGCTTTACAGAAATGAGCGGTTCCTTTTTCCCCACTAGTTTGTTTTATCCATATATAGTTTGTTGCATTATATTAGGGTACTGCCCGAATTGTAGGTGCAAAGAATATAACAATGGCCCTGGAATATAAAAATGATTGCGCATGAAAAGGCTTGAATATGTAGTGAATATGTACTGTAGCTATTCAATATGCTTAATTCTTGTGTTATTGGGCTGGTATGTATAAGAGTAGAATGTGAAAGCAATGCTCGGGCTGCTTAAAACAATTCCTGGAACTCGTGATGTGAATTGTGATAGATATGTTGATATGTATGTCTCTGTATTTAACAGTGTAGGTATTATTTTCCAGTATGATTTTATTTAAATGCGCCGAGATTTTCTTCCCAAACAAAGTACGGATCAGGATTAGGATGGCTCGATGTCACGGTCTCGGCTTTGTATATTTATTAAACAGATTCAGTTTTTTTTCCACCAGTTTATTTCCTGATTATTTTTTTACTCGCTTAGGGTGCTAATATTTAATATGTATATATTACTGTTTTTTATATTGAACTTCCTGTGGATGGTATATTTGAAGTGTTTCTTCATTATCTTATGTAATTTCATGTTGCATGTGCACTTTGAGGTCTTCCCCAAACACTATGTTTAAATGTGTGACCTTTAGTTCAGTATTTTTAATGTTTATTTAGAAATTTTGTCTGCTACAGTATTTTAAGCCTCTCACTTTATAATATTCCGCGTAATTTATCTTACTGTTGATTTCTTCAGCTTGTATGTAGAGCTACATCAGGACTGGAAGGATCAGATGATATTTGGACTGTCAAGAAGGGGGCATTGTTTCGACCCAAGATGGAAGGTATTTCAGAACATTGTTTGTGTTGTTACTGTGAGAAGAAATTTTCTAAAAGCAGCAATGCTCTGCGACATTAGGTCAACTGTATTCAGAATGTGGAGCATGTTGCTTTCGCACGTGAAAAATACAAATTGCAATCTAGTCGGCCAAGTGACAACCTGAAAAGGCAACTCGAAACCTGTACCAGTCTACCTTCACTACCTGCCAAGCGTTATCTGCCAACATTGCATCGGAGATCTACTGGGATGGTTACTGATGCGACATACACTGGAGAATCATCGAAGCAGAAAACTTCAGCTGTGAATGCAGTGCGCAGTTCGTTGATTCCTTTTATGCTGCTACTGTAACAACACTTTCGCAAATGCTAATGAAGTACGAAGGAATGAAAAGAACGCATGTGTAAGAAGTTCCATCTGCATGTCATTTCGATGTTTCCCTGCACCAACAGTTTAAAAAGGTATCTGAAACAGTGTGAATGAGCTGCACCATCCTACAATGCAGGCCTACCGATCCATCCTTCCTATTTGTAGTTTACAGCAAAGGCTGGTCCCGATGCAAATTCGACTAGTGAATCAGAAGCTACAACTACCAATAATTAGTTCGACCATGCATCACAACCTAAAAAAGTAAGCTGAGACGAAGCCGAATGTAAATTGATTTTTTTCTGATGGAAATCAGAATTCAGGGGTCTTTTGAAAACATATGTTGCTCCAAATCTGATAACCTCGACGAAAGATGTTTGTTCAATTCTTATCTGTATGAAACAAAATTTAATAAATCTACCTCCCTACAGAGGAGGTGGGGAAATACGGAGGCGTGAAATATAATATATGATCGGGATGTAACTATAGTAAACCAGATGTACACAAAAAGAAAGCAATCAAGACATTGAACGTACCCCAAGTATAATGTGAATGACAACAAAGCCAGTGTTGAAAAAAATCATACAGAAGATATGTCTCGAGGAAGAAGAAATGATATTGAAGAGCTCTGACTGAACACTCGATTTGGTGGATTATCTGCAGCTAAGAACAAATGGGATCTGTCCACACAACGCATAGGAAATATATTGGCATCCTCATCATCGATGTTGATTACCCGCATTAAAAAAATTTCCACAATTTGCGGTATCACAATTTACATTGGTTTTTCGCAAAGTGTATTTACACAAAGGGTCCTAGGCATGTGAGAAGCCTATGGATCAGCGATGGTTATGCCTTTAAGGAGCCTACCGTGATGGGACGAAGTTTACATCTGGGTTGCTGCAATGTCCATCGTCGGTGCAATGGACAACAGTAACATCATTTCGTACCTATACCCCTCCACATTGCCAATGCCTACGACGAGAACGAATGCTGCACTCATCAACTCATCACCAGATGCAACACTGAATGTGCCACCACCTCCCACGAAGCACAACATTTTCATGTCATCATGGACAGATATATTGGTAGCTGGATTCGAGTAATGGAGCTTAGTTTGATAGAGGCATTGGTGAGAGGCAGATTGTCGTAGTAGGTGATGATAACTGACATAAATATTATGGAGATGCCAGTCGTGGGTCCAGCAATCTAGCAGTAGCACCATCGACCAAGGTTTGTAAGATGCCATTGACGTCTTCGGTTGAGACGTCTTCACCATTTCGACTGCAACTTCAAACTGACTGACAGCACCTTTTCTTACTGCAACAATTTTTACTTTAGCTGACGTCTCCGGCAGAGTTTGGGTCATCGGCTGTATTGCCACCGCCAGAGAAAACTTATCCCTGCAGCTACTGCGAAAAAATATTTTTGCATCAACACACAACATGGCACCATGAAATTCATGGCTATATGAAGAATCCCAACTGTATCTAATATCTGTGCTTACGGTGTGGGTCGCTGTTCTATCGCAACGATACCTACTGCAAAAATGTAAGGTCATGCAAAGTTAAACAGCAGGCTTCATAGGTGCTTTGGTGCCAGTTCTGCAGCAGAGAGTTCTTGCAGCCTCCGTCGGCAGTGTGATGGACTGTGATTTTGATCCTAGGACTCTTCTACCAAAATCGGCAGCGACCAGTATGAACGATGAACCTGACACCTCATCACTAAGAGCAACATCTTTTTCAACGAAGAAATCTTCATTCCTAGTTCCTGCTCCTTCTGACGTGGTGATAACCAAACCATCTGGGTCCGCTAGTGTGTCATCTACGGAACTTTCAGCGGCATATCAGTGTCGCTTCTGCTGCAAGGACTTTGCCTTCAATCTTACTGCACGACGGCATGAAGTTCACGAGTGCCCGAATAGTTGGTTTCATGTTTAAGGAATTACAACTGAAGTTAATGTGTACAAATTAAGGGGAGAAAAAAAAAAAAATACTATTTTACCTTTAAATTGTTTTCTGCCTGTTATAAACTGATTTTGATTTAAAAAAAAAAAAAAAGCACTGATGAAAATATTATTTTTAATTTAGCCGATCACTATGCCTATACCTGCGTGCTTTCCTGGAGCTAGAAATGATTACAGCAAACTGAATTTTACTAGCCTGGCCCTAAGAGATCGCAAATTATATTCACCTATGCCTATAAATATTTGTTTGCTTACAACCTAACTTGTGAAAATGTGGTAACCTGCATACTTAATTAAATAAAACACAAAAAAAAATCAATGTGGGTATAGGCACATACTCTGATTTAAGAAACAAACCCAACTGAAAAATAAAATATGAGCTCTATGATACATCTCTTGCTTTTGAATGTACTTAAAATGCAAACAACCTTAAATTTACTATGAATTTTTTTAACAAAATATCCTATTCGGAATAGTTCTTGAAGTTATTGTGATTGAGGGTATGGCCTAAACCAAAAATACAATAGTTATAAGATAATGAAAATATAAATAATTTATTGGAGAAAAAAATATATAGTATGTGTAATGCACAAAAATTAATAAATATTGGTATAAGGAAATGTGCTAGGATCTATTTGGATGATTCGTGTACAAAATTCAAATGGGTGTGGGTTGTACAATGTTTCTCGATTTTTATTAAAGGGTGGCAGGGTGAGTGGGGTCCGACATTACATGATCCTGAATTTTTAGAATATTTTTGGACCAGGGGGTTGGGAGACGAAGTGGGGAATGGGGTAGGGGTGGTGGG
>NQII01000374.1:865801-932106 GCA_002778355.1 Clitarchus hookeri
GGGTGAGGGAATGGGTGGCGGTGGATGATGAGGGAATGGGTGGCAGTGGGTAGTGAGGAGGATTTAAATGTTTACACTTTTTATTGAGATAGTTATTTAGTAAAATAATTTTTATTAGAATAATTTTCATTAAAATAATTTTTAGGGTACCGTTGTTGTTGGGGGTGAGGAGGGGGGATGACCATCCTTCATAATCATAAGCCTTGGATGTGACGCCAACCAAGATGGTGGACGGCCCGACCAACATGGCCACCCTGACTCTGACTTCAACCAAGATGGCAGACAAATCCAGAATCCAATGCATGATGCATGTGCCGAAAAAAAGATAATTATACTACTCGTCATACTGGGCCAGCCATGGTTGGCTAGCCAGAATGCAATAATAGATTGCAGCAAATGCAGCATATATCTGGGAGCCACTAAGCATCAGTCGGTTACCTGGAAGCAGCCCGAGACACACAAGCCTCAACAGCCGATAACCGGTGAGGAAATAAACCACCAATTATTACAGGGCAACCAAATAGCACAACTCGTTTTGGTGCTAGGAGCGCATTGTGCAGTTTCTGAACACAAAAGCACCTTGCATCAAATGTTCTTTATAGCTCATGAGATCCATCTGATGGAACCGAGGATCATACACAATAAACCCAGACACCCCTCAGCACACTGGAAACAGGTCACAGAAGAACAGATTACAGAGATGCAGCAGCAGGATATTATCAAGCTCTTTGATTCAGTGTACAACCCGTCGCCTCGCCGGCCATGTACCTCCGCTACACACTATGGGCATTAGGGAAATCCAGGGTTTTCAGCACCCTAGATTTGTGAAATGGATTTTGGCAGATCCCGGTGCACCCAGCCCCATGCAAGTACATGGCATTTTAAGGTGATGCAAAAATTGCACCAGCCACTTTCCAGAGATTCATGGTGTCTGTAGTGCTAACTCGTTACCTTGGCCAGCTTTGCCACACCTATTTAACCGACGACATCGTCTTCTCCAGCTGTTGGAAAGAGCATAGGCACCACCTACAGCTGGTACTTGAGCACTTCACACTCCACAGCTAACCTGCCACTTGGTGAAATGCCATTTTGGGAAATCCCCGAGGTAGAATTCCTTGGGCACCTGGTCACCCCAGAAGGAAACTGGCCCCAGACAGAACGAGGGAGAGCCATTACTAAAGCCACTGCCTTGAAAAACTGCTTTACCGCCCGTTTACAGGCACACCATTGATCCTATAAACCGATGCAAGTTGCATTGGCCTCGGTGCCGTTTTATACCAGGAAAATTTGGACTGGTGATAATGTATTCCAGCACTCTTTTATCAGGAACAGAAAAATGTTATCACACTAACGAATTAGAATGCCTAGTGGTAATTTGGGCGGTAAAGAAATTCTGCTATTATCTAGAAGATGCTCCTGTCGTGTTAAGAACGGACAACAGCGCCCTCACGCTCACGTGGCTACACACCGCTCGCACCAGTAAATCCAAGCTGATATGATGGGCTTTACTCCTTCAGGAATTCTCATTTGAGGTACAACATTGCCCAGGGAAGTTCAACAAGCTTCCAGACGCCCTCTCACGGGCCCTGGCGGCAGATGAAGAAAGGGGGGGGGGGAGGCACGTCAACGACTGGGAGAGAGCCTTACCGCCTGACTGGCAGAAGNTGGGAGAGAGCCTTACCGCCTGACTGGCAGAAGGAACCCACAAATCCCAAAGGAATCACAGTCCAAAAACTTAAATCTAAATTAGACAGAGCCAAAATTGCTAAGGCAGCAAAGTGACCTGGAAAAATAACGACTGCTAAACCAGCAACCAAAGAGGTTCAAGGACGAGCAGAAGTACATATGGTCCTGTCCAAAACCCTGACAAGAGATTAGAAGTTGTGGGTGCCACAGTCTCTCAGAGCAGAGCTATGCCACTATTATCACAAACACCCTCAAGCTGGCCACCCAGGAGCCAGGGAGACAGCCCAAGAATTAACGCGGCACTTCAACTGGGACGGCATCAATAAGGATGTGCAGGCTTGTGTCAATCAGTGTGACGACAGCGCAACCACCAAGGCCCATGGGGCACTCAAAACCCAGGGGATTCCGAGGCATCTGAAACAGCCATGGAACACAGTAGCAGTGGATATCCCAGGTCAACTCAAGTGAAAAGGCTATTGCTGGTTGTAACCAATCCATTTTCACGGTGGACAGAAGCATAGCCCCCAGATACCAAAATCAAAAAGCTGAACGCTAAGTTCTTTCCTCGTTGGGGATACCCCTAGGGCAATCTATCTGATAATGGGACCCAATTAACTGGCATAACATGGAGAGTTGCCTGTTCCCACGGGGGGATTAACCCATTAATGACTGCCAGCTATCACCCCCAAGGGAAACCCTACGGAGCGAAGTAATCAAGAACTCAAGAAAGGCCTCCGTGCCCACATGGGGGACAACCACCGAAAATGGGATCAGTATATTCCCAATATTCTTTACGCACTGAGGCGCCACCACGAGACACTGGGAACCTCCCCAAGTGAGATTCTGCAGGGTAACCCCCTCCATAGTCCCGGGGACTGGGAGTGGGAAGCAGAGCGAGCCGCAGCACCTTCCGTAGAGGACGTAAAGCGTGACAGCTTGTTATGCCTCCAGAAAGCACGCAAAATCCAGCAAAACTACAGTATGAAGAAATACCCAGAGAAAGGTGGCAGATGCATCACGCAGATAACTGTAGGGGAACGGGTGTTTGTCAAAACCTGCGCCTTGAGCAACAAAGTTGCCTACTTCCATCCCAAGTAGGAAGGACCTCTCCTAGTAATGGAAAGGAGAGGCAACACGCTATAGGTGGAGGACAGCTGGGGAAACATCACGAAAGTTGCGGTGTCGGACGTAAAAGAGGCACACGCGCCACAAGTCGACACGGAAGCTATACTACATCGGCCAGTCAATCAGCTGGAGCAAGCCTTCCCGGCCCGAGAGGGCGCTGACCTAGAGCATGGTGAACTTCCACTCTGCTAGGGGAAGTGTGGCTCGCAAGCCTGCTACACCTGTGCCGCTGCCAACGATGATGAGAAAGGATGCTGTGACCCTGCCATCTGCAGGCCAATCAGCAGTGAGGGTCCTCTCAACACCTCTTCCAATCAATGCCAGAGACAGCAGAGTCCATTCCGGAGATGGCCGAGCCCCCCCCCTCCCCCTGGCCTGCTAATGACCTGCTTACACTATTTTTTTTAATGAAATATGATTTTATTTATGGTTTTGGGTACAACACATTACGTCAATAATAGTGCCAACAGCACCCGTTTCTGCTGCAACGTGCCTCGCTTCTCTGTAGCAGTTGCTCTTGAAAAGTAGGTCACGTCCTTCGCACCAGCTGTGTGCATGCCTGTCAGTGGCGGCTGACTTCACATGTGCCACTACGGATCATCATTGTGTTGGATAAATGAAGGCATGATTGTGGTGCAGCTGTGTGCATGCCTGTCAGTGGCGTCTGACTTTACATGTGCCACTACGGATCATCATTGTGTTGGATAAATGAAGGCATGATTGTGGTGCAGCTGTGTGCATGCCTGTCAGTGGCGGCTGACTTTACATGTGCCACTACGGATCATCATTGTGTTGGATAAATGAAGGCATGATTGTGGTGCAGCTGTGTGCATGCCTGTCAGTGGCGGCTGACTTTACATGTGCCACTACGGATCATCATTGTGTTGGATAAATGAAGGCATGATTGTGGTGCAGCTGTGTGCATGCCTGTCAGTGGCGGCTGACTTTACATGTGCCACTACGGATCATCATTGTGTTGGATAAATGAAGGCATGATTGTGGTGCAGCGTACAAACAATTGTTTGTGTGTTTGTTTACTTATTTATTTCATTTTAGTGAGAAAGTTGGCCTTTGCGCTGGCTAAAATTGTATGCTGGCAAAAAATATACCCATAGTACAAGCCACAATGTTTAAGTTTTTGTGGCGGTATGAGTTCCACGCCTCCACGGCCTTGTAGGATGTATATTTCTATCATAAAGACTTCTGTTTATTAAAATAAATTTGTGTTTTGTTAATAAATACAGTGAAACTTCCCTATAACGGACACCCTTGGGGAATGAAATATTGTCCGCTATATAGAAGTGTGTGCTTTTGGGAGAAAAATGAAAATAATGTTTTAAATTGTACATACACACATACATACATACAAGATGTGCCATAGGTAAATAATAAATTACAATTTATTTCATAACACAGAGCACAGAAAACAACTACTGTATGTTGTACGTATTACATACGTAAATTATCTTAAAAATGTATAAAAACAATTTAAAATATTTATGAAGCAATAAAATTTATGACATAAATTAACAATTAAAAAAGTGTTATTTTTGATTGATTTTTTCTTTTAATAAGAATTTTATTTTCAACATTTGACTGAATCCTCAATGCTAAGTTGAGTCCCTCAGCGTCACTGTTTGAAATAAAATTTTTTTTGTCCCGCTTAATTTGTATCAAGACTACTTCAGCCTTCATCGGTGGGTCATCGTCCTCCACTTCTGACTCTCGTAAAATTTCTTAGTCATTTAGGCTTTCCTCTAAAATGTAAACTAATGAAAAATTAATTTTTTTTAAAGACAAAAACATTATTACATATGTGTACGTATAACTGTATGATTACCTTCACGAATAAGATCTGCAACATTCAGATAATTATTTTCTGTGACCAGACTTCCATCGATGTCGGCGTACGTTGTTTCGCTCGTCGGGTCGTATGATGTTAGCAGGTCTTGAAGTTCTCCATCTTCATCAACATCTTGTGGATTTGCAGCTTCATCGCTGGAATTTACGAATCCCGACTTTATGAAGCAATGTAACACAGTTTCTTTGCTTTTTTTTTTCACGGAGGACATTATCCAGTGAATCACATCCAGGATGTTAATTTTCTTTGCAAGATCACTTGACGATGTTGCATTGTCCATGTTGGCCAACAGGTGCTTCAAAACACACTTTCTATAGTGAGTTTTGAAGTTCTTTATAATCCCTTGGTCCAAAGGTTGGCATGTAGCAGTTGTATTCGGTGGGAGGAATACAATTTCCACATTGCTGAAATTTGTATTGGGATGGGAGGCTGCGTTATCCATAAATAAAATTATTTTTTGATTATGTAGAATGTGAATCATTTTGCTGTTCAATTTTGTCAACCAAATGTTCATAACAGCTCTGGTCATCCACACCTTAGAATTAGAATGCCAATCCACATGCAACAAATTGATATCGATACCTTTGAAACAGGATTTTTTGCCTTTCCTATGACCAGAAGGTTTTCAAATTCACCGAGCATATTTGTGCATAAGAGCAAAGTTAAACGCTCCTTTGAAACTTTTCCTCCTTGACAACGCTCATTTTTCAACTGCATGGTTTTATCCGGAAGTGCACTAAAAAATAAGGCGGTCTCATCGCAGTTATAAATGTTTTTGGGTTCAAAACCAACGCAATATTGTTGAAGCTTCTCTGTCCAATTTTGTACTACTTCTGTGTCTACTGAGGCCCCTTCTCCACTAATGGTTTTATAAGATATCTTATGCCGAGATTTGAATTTGTCGAGCCATCCTACAGAGGCTTTAAAATACATTTGACCTAAATTTTTTGTAACTTCTAAGGCCTTTTCTCGAATGATTGGACCGGAAAGTGGAATGTTTGCAGCCAGAGCACGGCAAAACCATTTGAAAGCTGCATCGTCAATGCTCAAACCGGCCGTTTTTGGAAATGATCTACGGGATTCGTCATTTCCGTGTTTGCTGAATCTATCTAAAAGTTCCTTTTTATTTTTTATAATCTCACTCACCTGAGTCTTTCCTATTTTGAATTTTGCAGCGCAGTATCGCACACTTAGTTTTTCACGTTCACTGGCTTTAATTATTTCCACTTTTTCTTTAAGTGTCAAACGCACACGGGGAGGCATATTAGAGCTGTGTTTATCGCTCGAAAATCGGAAACAAACTGAAGAGGTAAACATGTTTGTACAGTGTGGCGCAATTGAAATCTAGGAATTTGAGACAAAGGATGTTGGTGGAAGGCAAACCAAACAGAGGGGAGAAGGCTTTTCTCAGAAAACATTCCTTTCCGGGAGGCTGCTGTCCGCTTTTGGGGTCAGAATATACACGAAAGAGCTGTCCGTGTCCGTTATAGGGAGTGTCCGCTTTATAGAAGAATTTAATATGAAGAAATGAATGGGAAACAACGTGTATTTCTGAGGTCATTGAAATATGGCTCAATCTACTGTCTTTTGATGTTCTGAAGCCTTACAATCACCACTTCAAGAAAATAATTCTACAGGCACACCAACCACCACATATCCTTGCAAACCTCATGGATCCAAAATTCAGAGGGTAAGATTTAAGTGAAGAACAAGAACATGCTGCAGAAATGTGGTTAGCTGAACACCATCCTGAATTCCTGTTTGACATCATGGCCTTCAAGATAAGTGATTGTGACTATTGATGCTTCTATGATGCATGCAAATGTTGTACAAGAGTTTNGACATCATGGCCTTCAAGATAAGTGATTGTGACTATTGATGCTTCTATGATGCATGCAAATGTTGTACAAGAGTTTTCCTCGCAAAAATGGTGAAAGATCATGGCAAAAAAGAATGAAAGAAACTCTAAGCTTGCATTCAGCACCCGCTTCTTCTGCTTCAATTGAGAGATACTTCTCTACATTTGGACTGGTTTGGAGCAAGTTACGCAATCGTTTAGGATTTGATAAAGCAACAAAAAAGTGTATCGACATTTACGAGCAAATCTTTCACAGTCAGAAGTTTAGATTGACTGAATTATTAATGCGTAATGTTCATTTTGTCTACCTATTGCATGCAACTGACTACTGTGTAGTGTATTACTGGAATACCATTTCAAAATGACCAAGTTAAAAAAAGTATACTTTTCACTTGCTGATATCTGTGAGAATGAGACTGATGCAGTATGCATTTGTGGCACTTGTTCAGCATTAATTTTAATACCTTCCCCCCCCCTTTTTTTTTTTTTTGGCTGATGTGTTGCCTAGATGAGGAATACAGTTTTCTAGAGGGAAAACTTTTATTACTCTCACTATCTTTTTAGCATGTTCATAATTATTAATGCTTGTGATCCTCGGTAAAAAGAAATGTGTACAAAACAATAAATGTCAAGTGTTTGTATCCACAGATATTCTATTTACACAACTTACGAAAAGGGTTTTTCAAAAACACAACACAATTGCTGGTTTTGGTGATATTTGACAACATAAAAAACATGATAGTTATATCAATTGTTATAACATATAGTGTACATGTTGTGTATAATACTAGCTGCATTAATGTAAACTGCTATAATATCAGTTTTCTCCTTCACACAATATTTAGCAGAATTTAAAAATAAGTTTTCCAATATTTATCAACAATGTATTAAATTCAGATTCTAAGTACAGGCATTGGATTAAATAAAGTAAAACATAAGTTGTCCAGGTAAACATACCCAAAACAAATATTCAGAATATACATGTTTANATTGGATTAAATAAAGTAAAACATAAGTTGTCCAGGTAAACATACCCAAAACAAATATTCAGAATATACATGTTTATATTTAGCCTGGGTTTTTTCGAAATAAACCTGCAAAATCCCCTAAAAAAAAACCTGTTTTTTTTTAAAAATAAAACTAAAGTTTGTTATGCTTTAAAAATAAGGGTTTTCTCAAACCCTGTGTGACGTGCAGACATTTTCTCACTAATGACTCGACAAAATATCAGTAATGTTACCTTGTCGGGGTTGATGCAGCGATAGTCGTTGGAGGGCACGGTGCCCTCACTCAGCCTCTTCAGTGTTGTGTCGCATTCTCCAATCAGTTTCTCTTCCCCACTGCTGTTCCAGTCGTAGCACGCTATCTTGATGCTGCGCTCGTAGTCTCCGTTGCACAGCAGACGCACCGGGATGCTGAACTTGCGCCAACGAGGGTTCAGCGTGTGCTTCACAACCTGCGCATGCCAGCATGCACTGTGGTGAGCTACAGCAGTCCTCCGTACCTCTCGCCGGCATGCACGTGCATAGCAACTGTACTCGCCTTGCTATTCATTCAACACTTCTCAAATCAACCTTAGAGAAAGAAATCCCTCACTGTAATTGCATGCACTTTAGGTAGAAGTACAATGGCTTCCAATGGAGCACTGGACACAAATGTACAAAATGCACAACTTGTTAAAAAAAAAGGCACACACACTATCACTATTGTCAGAAAAGTGTGATTTATGTTGGATATTAAAGAAGCATGCATATATTTCACAGCATTGTAAAATATTTTGCTATAATTTACTTATTTAAACGTTTAATTGAAAACATCTGGCTTGGCGAGATAAGTTTAGGCTGACTTCGGGTTGTACTGGACACAGTCATTTGAGCTAATTTCCTCTCTTAACATGGCTGACATGGAGGCCATGGTTGCCTAGTAACCAGCATGGCATCTTCATGCCCTCCTCCTCATGGTCGACCAGGTGGGCATGAGGAAGCCTGTGCAGTAGTGTTTACTTTCGCTGGGCCGCTTGCTTCAACATGTTCCCCTCTTACAATTTCTAGCATGTTATGAAGACGCTCACTCAAAACTACCACTGCAGTTTCTGACCACTCTTCGCCAAGTCTTTTTTAGTTTTCAGCCTACTTTCAGAAAATGAAAGATAGACTTGAGATCACTTTCCTGCCTCTCTACATATATCCCTATCTCTCTCTTTATCTACCTATATATCTATATCTCTCTCTTTATCTACCTATCTATCTATATATTTCTCTTTATCTACCTATCTATCTATATATCTCTCTTTATCTACCAATCTATCTCTCTCTATCTGCCTAACCATCTATATTTATTTCTATCTATCTATCTATCTCTATTTCTCTCTATCTACCTATCTATATCTATTTCTCTCTATCTACCTATATATCTATCTTTATCTACATATCTATCTCTCTCTTTATAAACCTATCTCTCTCTATCTTTATCTACCTATCTCTTTCTATCTTTATCTGCCAAACTATCTCTATTTCTCTCTATCTACCAGTAACAACTCAAATAATATATTACAGGTTCCTTTACACACATCCATTGTAGAATGCCAGCAAGTAGATAGCATTCAATATTGCATTAATAGACTAGATACAATTGAGTCGAATACAGATGAAGTGATGACAGGGAAATCAACAAAAATTTAAATGACTATTAAAAGGCACAACTGTTCAGCGTAATCAATTAATATTAAGATAGATTCGTGAAAAGTATTTTAGATTTGACAGAAGCAAAAAATTACAAGATAAAATTAGAGCTGTTAACAGACAAGCCAATTCATACAAGGCCTTATTAAATCAGCCCAAAAGTTAGAGAAGAATTAATTTGAAATATTAATGATATGATGACAGCAGGTATCAATGAGAAAGCCGATTATGCATATGCAGCTCCTAGTCTAGTACATAATAAAGAAAAAACAAGGGAATGGGATTTCTTACAGACTTCCATCTTCTTAATCAATACCTACATAAAGTGCAATATCCACTTCCAAGAATGAAAGATATTTTATATTTTAAACACGTTACAGAACTCAAAATACAACTTCATTAGATTTATTTTCTGGATGTTATGCTATCCCTGTTAGAAAACAGGATAGGCATAAATTAGTGTTCACAATAGATGGCGTGGCCTCTATCAATACAGATGCATGCCTATAGGACTAAGCACTTCGCCACAACATTTCCAACAATATATGGATATTTTGCTAGGGTCACTAAGATGGAACATGGCATTGCTTATATTGATGATATATTAATTTTAGGTGGCAATTTTTGAGAAAACATTGCAAATATACGCAAAACTTTTACTAGAGTGACGGCTGTAACTATACCTCCACCTAGGGTGGAGGGCTTAGGTGTATCCGACACTAGGAGGCCTGGCTAGGGTATTAGCATAACCGTTCCCTGCGTATAAGAGTGGTAAGAGGACCGGGGAATAGCCACAGTTATCTAACGAGTGTCAGGAGGTGGTATCTACACGCGAGTCTTTATGTGCACCAGGTAAAATCAAGCTTTGACTTACCACATCCAGTAGCTGAGGTAAAGGGTGCTAGCTGGAGCTAGAATAATTCCTTGAGCGACTGCCTCACACACCAGTGTGTGGGGCTGGGGAGGTTGTCCTTTTCTGGTGTTTTGATAGGTGAGATGAGTGGAGGCAACTGCCTCTCGTAATACCTCCTGATCTTCCCAAGCTTGACGTCGTGTTCGAGCTTAGCGGGAGCGGTAGGCGGGCTGACCTTGTTATCTATTGCAGTTTTGGCGAACACTCCTCTAACGTGGTAGAAGGTGCAGGACACGGCGTGTGATGATTAAATAAATTAAGAGGAGGATCACTTTCAATCCAGGAAGGTTAATGGTAGCGACACTGAGCATATTTCGACCCCTGGTCATCGGGAGGGAGAGTGGATGTGGAGAGCATGTGGAGCCATTCCATCTCGCGGCTGACTCCCCGACGCACTCTCTGCCCTGCCCTGCTGGCGACCGGCTTATATACCTGCTTGGCTGGGGGGAGAGGGGGGCGGCTGACGTCACAAAATGGCGGCTGCCCGAGTGGAGAGGTGGTGTGTTACCCCTCTTACAGCCACAGTAAAACAAATGCTACTGGATACACTGCTTCCAATGTTAACAAATAAAATTTCAGTGCACAAAATATATTACGTTAAATTTAATACAGATACATTAAAGAATTATGTAATTCAGAATTTCCACAGGGTTATAATATTTTTATGTTATTTTCATACAATTTATTACGTTGACTGTTTCAATAAATACGTAATAACTTATTCGTTCTCACATAATATTTATCTCTGGCAATCACAATTACTTGGAATATGAAGTGATGGATCCCCCTAGTGTCAACAGGATACAGTTTATGCCGGTGGTGGTACCCTAGTATGGGGACTGTTTATGTGGAATAAAACAGATCATCTAGTACATGTGCCATTGTCCCTCACTGGCAAACGATACAGAGATCTGCTGGTAGATCATAAGAACCCATTTCTGCACCTACAGCACCCTGCAGGAGACCAGTACCTACAGCAAGACGATGCATCGGCCCAATGCTCCCAAATTGTGACCAAATGGTTGAATAAACACTTCATGGACTTGAGGTTGCTTGCCCGGCCCCAAGATCACCCAACCTCAATCCTATCGAACACTGGGATGCCATTGAGAGGGATGTGCGCACCATGGATCCTGCTCCGACCGATCTCCATGTATTGTGGAAGGCAGTGCAGCGGTCATGGATCTGTATCGCTCCAGACTACTTCCGGTGCCTCGTGAAGTCCATGCCACACCACATCACCGCTGTCATCAGGATGAAAGGAAGTACTACACGCTACCAGGCGGTATCTCTAATTTAACTATGCATGAGTGTATTTTATTACTAATGAAAATAATATTTTTGAATAGATTTTGATAATCACTTTCAGCACTTTTGGTTATATTTTTCTATTGTTTCCTAAATGTTTTTGGAAATTTTATAAGGTTTCCGAGAATTGTCTCAAAATTGCTAGTCTTGTAAGTTCTGTACTTGTAAAGTCAGAGGTGACCAACACAGTTGCTATGTGTGCAGCATCGACCAGGCTACGCACTGATTAGGGTGTGTAGTGAAGGGAAGGGGAGGGGGGGNCACAGTTGCTATGTGTGCAGCATCGACCAGGCTACGCACTGATTAGGGTGTGTAGTGAAGGGAAGGGGAGGGGGGGGAAGGAGTGTTCGAAACAAAGCTTCTCTTTACATCAGGAGTTGCACATACCAGGCCAATCCAGTCAAATANGGGGGGGAAGGAGTGTTCGAAACAAAGCTTCTCTTTACATCAGGAGTTGCACATACCAGGCCAATCCAGTCAAATATTTTAACAGATTTTTGCCAGATTTCTTTTTCTTTTCACAGATAAGTGACGGTAATAACACAATACAACCCAATATTTAATTGCTGCATGCTGACAAACACATTGTTGCATGCAGGCCATTCCCCATTCCCCACGCCAGGAAAGTGTCCCTCCATGCTGCACCAGGAGGTGTAGGTCACAGTGCTTGACCCTTGACCTGCCCTTACTTCCCCTGGGCAAACCCGTTATGTCACCGGAGAGATGCCACCCCCCCCTCCCCTACCGGAGCAATTTGCAGTCATGACTATTGCAGGAGCTTTCTGGATACAACTCCCCCCCCAAAAAACACAGACCGACATGTGTGAAGACTGTTCCAATGGAGCGCCAGCCACTATAAATAGCACCACCCCCAGAGTGTTCAGTAGTTTGTAGTAGCCACCTGGCAAAGTGCAGCGAGCGGTGAAAGAAGAAGGGGACATATGGCAGAGGTGAGAGATACTGCACAGGACAGTGTTAGAGGGCAACAAGCAATTCGAGCATGCGACAGAAAAAGAATTTATCAATGTGTAGAGTGCAAATGTGTGCGGCAGTGTTTGGGGCACTCTATAACGTTCTATACAGGAAAGACTGGTGATGTCCGGATTGAAATAAGGTGGGACTTGAATGAATGAGTGATACAGACTTAAATGTAAATACTAGAAATGTCAGATAGCAAATACATAATTGTAATAATAATAATTAGTTTTACAAAGACTGAAAGTGCGTGTGTGTGTGTTAATTTCTGTGAGGTAGGGGACAATTATGTAAATATTAGCTGTAAATAGCAAGTGATAGCCATTATCAAAATATGATGTTTGGAACTTTTTTTTTAAATTTGAGACCTCTATCACTAAAAGAAACTGGTTACGACAAGAGGTTTTTGGAAAATTGCAATAATATTTTTTTCTAATGAACTTTGATTACAATTTTTTTTCGTACATTTTTTAGAATTATTTTTGACAGTTCCCAAGAGAGTTGTCATAAAATCGCTACTGTCACAAAATCTAGGGTCGTAAAATAGGGAGTTTACTGTAATGCTACAGTTTCAACAGCAAAAGTCATCTTAGCATGGAGATTTCATCAAGACCCATTCTATGTTCATTAAAGAACATGAATGTATCATAGGAATCACCTACAATACTAAGTCCTTAAACAATTCATATTTAAAACAACCGTGTACTATAGTGCAATATTTGTTCAGCTCGATGTTACATGTGAAGAGTATACACTAATAATGTAAAAAAATTGTACTATCTTTTCTTAATTACAGTCGACTCTCGATACTATTACCGTTCATGGTTCCCAGGCAAAGGGTAATTATTTTGAAGGGGTCACTCCTATTCAGATCCACCTCTAATCCCTATACGTAAATATTGCATTAAAATTTTACTTAGACTGTTTTTTCACTGCTTTGGTGGCAAAATTACATATTGTATTTAAAAATACATTTAAAAGCTGAACTTATAAGTACTCATAGTTCTCATAAACTGACTCATAAGATTTATGTAGTTGCACAATCTAATATGACTTATTTTAATTGACTTTGACCCCCCANTCTCATAAACTGACTCATAAGATTTATGTAGTTGCACAATCTAATATGACTTATTTTAATTGACTTTGACCCCCCAAAAACTTAAAAATTGTGTCAGTGCAATTGTTTCTGGGGTAAAAAAATGTTTTAATGATATAATAATTAANCCCCCCAAAAACTTAAAAATTGTGTCAGTGCAATTGTTTCTGGGGTAAAAAAATGTTTTAATGATATAATAATTAATTTTAATATTTTTGCATCTTCCAAGAGAAATTATACTTTAGACGGACATATAGGTCCTACCTACGTCGCCAAAAAAAGCCTAAACACAGCATGCCATGTAAATTTTAGCAAGAGCAAAATCCATTTTCACTAGCTTCTTGCAGAACAATAAAATTAAAGGATTTATTATTTAAATGTTAACTTACTATCACAGGTCCATTATCCAGTCCTTTGCAGTCTTTACAACACACGACATAAGAGTGGTAAAAGGTAGATGTCCTAATACAGTTACAATAAGTGTGGCTCGCTTCACTCTGAAAGAACCGTATTCAACGGAGCCAAGTGACCTTGCAAAGGTTGCATGTGAGAAGAAGGCGGCTCGCCTGCCCTCCCTCCAGTGGCAGAGTTGCGAGCGCACCCTTTGGATTGATACTGCTGTCCTGGAGCCTTGGCAAACTTGGTGGAAGGGGTAAAACAGTCACCTGCTAACAGGGTGGTGTCTATTTTTAGATTTTTCTGCTCCTAAGTCATACATTAGCGGCAAAGAGAACTGCATTGTGGTTAGTAACTAAAATAAATGCAACAAACTAATATTCTAGCCCATTTCNACATTAGCGGCAAAGAGAACTGCATTGTGGTTAGTAACTAAAATAAATGCAACAAACTAATATTCTAGCCCATTTCTTTAAAATTTTTCAAATTTTTTTAACAGAATTTTTTTACAATTCCAAAAAAAAAAAGCATCATTATTTTGAGAAGGTCCAAATTCCCAGGGTCACTGAATCGAGAGTAGACTGCAATTTGTCATCAAACTTTTGATGTCCTAGAAATTACATTATTCAAACTAATATTATAAATGTGAAAGTGTGTTTGTTTGTTTGTCCTCCTTTCACGCCACGACGGAGTAATGGATCAACGTGATTTTNATTATAAATGTGAAAGTGTGTTTGTTTGTTTGTCCTCCTTTCACGCCACGACGGAGTAATGGATCAACGTGATTTTTTGCACAGAGATAGTTGGAGGGCCGGGAAGTGACATAGGCTACTATTTATCCCGAGAAAATATTCATTCCCTTGGGGAAATTCTTATTGAAAAATTAAAAAGTACACAAATGGAATACAATGCAACGTCAACAACGCAACGTAAACAATGCAACAGAGCAACAGATTGACGTAATTTCTTGCACAGAAATAGTTGGAGGGCTGAAAGGTGATATTGGCTACTTTTTATCGCAAGAAAATATCTCAAAAAATTAACTCAATATGTAATTTCCTTTAATCATTATTTGTTAAACGACATACCAATTGTAGTTTTAAAAATTGACAATAGATGACGTTCAAATAGTTTCAATTGACTGCATTTGCTTTTGGTTTCCTTANAATTGTAGTTTTAAAAATTGACAATAGATGACGTTCAAATAGTTTCAATTGACTGCATTTGCTTTTGGTTTCCTTAGATTCGCTTTTCGTTTTGGTTTTGTTGTTTAGGAATATTTGAATATTGTTCAATTTATTAGACTGTATTGACCTTTGGTACTGATTTGCACTTTGAATTGGCTTTGTTGGTTTGATATTTGTTTTTGTTTACTTTTCCAACAGTTTTTTTTGTTGTTTAGTTATTCATAGTCTGTTAAATAAATAATGCCTCACAAACGAAAATCAAGTCTTTCATGAGCATCGTCTCAAGCACAAGCAAAAAGATTTGCTCGACAGAAGATGCCGAACTGAGAAGACAAGAGCAAACACAGCGACAAGCTGCTTTGAGAGCCGCTGAATCGCCTGCTCAGATTCAGGAAAGGCTCGAAGAACAGGCAGCACGCCAGGAACATCTCAGGATATTAGAAACTCCTGCCGATACTCATCTCCGTCGAGATGNCTCGAAGAACAGGCAGCACGCCAGGAACATCTCAGGATATTAGAAACTCCTGCCGATACTCATCTCCGTCGAGATGGAACAGGCAGAGCGTCAAGTCGCTTTGAGAGCCTCAGAAATGCGTGAACAAACGCAGTTACGTATAGATGAACAGGCTGAGCGTCAAGCCATATTCAGAGCCTCGGAAACGCCTGTTCAGACCAAACTACAACTCAACGAACAAGCAGAACGACAGGATGCTTTAAGGGCATCCGAAACACCTGAACAGTCACAGGCAACAAGAATCGCAAACGCGGAATTCCAAGCGGAACGTCGACGAGCTTTTCAAAGAAACACTTGGTCTGTATTTAATGATGCAGCATTTCATTACGATGCCTTAATTGATTATAAGAATCACAGGCTTATTGTTATCTGACTCATGGACAAGTCGTGCCGGTTTTGTAGCACTTTGAAATGAAAAGATCCTAGAGAACCTGCATCAAGAGTATTTTAAGGTAGTCATCCATGCTGCTTGGACTCCGTGTGGAGAGCATGGCAGGCACTACAATGCACCTTTAATTAATGAAATCACTGCAGTAGTGAGCGGCGACCAGTTCTCATCACGAGACATTGTCCTGCGAGCACATGACAATACATTGACACGGGTAGCCGACGCTCATAAGTTTTACGACGCCATGCAACATCCGTTGATTTATAGCAAGGAACAAGAGGGATATGATTTTGAAATTCCACTCATTAATCCTATAACAAAACAGCTGGTTCTAAACAAAAAAGTTTTGTGTATGGATTTTTATGAGTATCACATGATGTTGCGAGAGAATGATTTCAACCTCTTTGCGCGGTGCAGACAACTTTTTTTATCAATTTCTGGTTGATATGTATATCTAAGTAGAAAGTGAATGCCTCCGCTACATCTCTTTAAATCAAAAAAAGCTGCGAGTTGAGAATTACCTACATCTGCAAGATGCTATTAATAGTGATGCTAATGTAAAACCCAGTGATTTAGGTAAAATGGTAATTCTTCCATCTTCATTCACCAACAGCCCCTGCTACCTGCACGAATACACCCAGGATACATTCGCCTATGTACGGAGTTACGGTAGACACAATCTTTTTGTCACTTTCACTTGCAATCCCTCATGGAAAGAAATTACGGAGGAGCTAATGCCCAGACAAAAAGCTACTGACAGACACAATTTAGTTGCCAGAGTCTTTTGTTTAAAAGTACAAAATATAATGAATGATAATACCAAAGGCAAAATATTCGGAGACGTACAGTGCTACATGTATTCCATTGAGAGGCTAAAACGAGGTTTGCCAAATGTGCACATTCTAAAATGGCTCAACGAGAAGCTGCGCCCCAACCAAATAGACGACTTAATAAGCGCTGAGATTCCGGATCCAGCACAAGATAAAGATTTGTACAACACCATAGTCCGAAACATGATTCACGGTCCATGTGGCGTGCATAACCCAGCATCACCTTGCATGAAAGGTGGTAAATGTACAAAAATATCCACGAACGCTACTAAAAGAAACGGTGCACAATGACAAAGGCTACCCGTTATACAGACGCAGAGCACCAGAAGATGGTGGTAGGAAAGTCACTGTCAAGGTTCTCAGCAGGGCGTTCGTAACCTTAGACAATAGCTGGGTTGTGCCATATTCGCCAATTATATGTAAAANGGCGTTCGTAACCTTAGACAATAGCTGGGTTGTGCCATATTCGCCAATTATATGTAAAATGTTTAATGCTCACATTAATGTAGAAGCTTGCAGCTCTGTCCGTGCTGTTAAATATATATGCAAGTATATAAATAAAGGAAATGATCAAGCAATATTCAATCTCAGAAATGAAGGTGGGGTGCAGCCCGTTAATAAAATCCAGACCTTTCAAGCAGAGCGTTATGTCAGTAGCAACGAGGCAGCGTGGCGGCTCCTTGGTTTCCCCTTACACGAGAGACATCCAACTACTTGGAAAGCAGGGAGCGCGTTTACTTTAATGAGAACAACTTCAATGAAAGGGTCTCATCACTGCCCAAGACCACACTAACAGCCTTTTTTCAGTTTTGTAAAACCGATTCTTTCGCAAAAACTTTGTTGTATGCCGAAGTCCCCCGTTACTACACTTGGAACACTTCAAGAAAGGAGTNTCGCAAAAACTTTGTTGTATGCCGAAGTCCCCCGTTACTACACTTGGAACACTTCAAGAAAGGAGTGGAAACGCCACGTTCAAGGCACGCCTATTGAAAATTGGCCTGGAGTTAAATCATCAGATGCACTCAGCCATGTGTACTCTGTCCATGTAACCAATTTTGAATGTTTCTGTTTGCGTATGCTGCTACACCATGTCCGGGGTCCAACAAGCCATAGAGACATTAAAGCTGTAAATGGTCAGGAACGCGCAACGTATAGAGAGGCATGTGAAGCTCTGCGTCTGTTAGAGAATGATAATCATTGACACGAAACCATGCAGTGCTGGTCACCAGCCAAAATCAGGGAACTATATGCGACCCTCATATCACCTTGCGGCCTTAACAATCCCCAACAGTTGTGGGACAAGTACAAAGAGTACATGGCGGAAGACATTTTGCAACAGCTACAGCAGACACACACACACGAACATGACATTTAATGAATACATTTATAACGAAGCCCTTGCAAAAATTGAAGATAAAATAATGGCAATTGTGGGGAANTAATGAATACATTTATAACGAAGCCCTTGCAAAAATTGAAGATAAAATAATGGCAATTGTGGGGAAAAAGTTAAGTGATTTTGGAATGATTAGCCCTCCACAATCAGACGCAAGTGACTTAAGTGACGTNCAATTGTGGGGAAAAAGTTAAGTGATTTTGGAATGATTAGCCCTCCACAATCAGACGCAAGTGACTTAAGTGACGAAATTGTTCGAGAGTTAAACTATGATATCCCAGCGTTGCAGCAGCAAGTGTCCAAAATGGTGCCACGGTTATTACCGGAACAAAGACACGTGTTTGACCAAGTGTTACGTCAAGTGGAGTCCGGGAATGGTGCACTCTACTTTCTAGATGCCCCTAGTAGAACGGGAAAAACATTTTTGTTAAATTTATTTTTGGCCCATATAAGAAAAGACAAAGAAATTGCTGTAGCCGTGGCTTCCTCCGGCATAGCCGCCACACTACTGAGCGGGGGCCGTACCACACATTCCATGTTAAAGTTGCCAGTGAATCTTGCTCAGGATGTCACCCATCTGCAATTTTAGTAAAAATAGCACTCTGGGTACAATACTGCATCAATGTAAGTTGTTAGCTTGGGACGAAAGCACAATGTCACACAAAAAAGCGATAGAGGCCCTAAACCGAACTCTACAGTATATACGAAACAATACAGACATTATGGAAGGAATGGTTGTATTACTGACTGGTGACTTCCGCCAAACTCTACCAGTGATTCAGAGGGGCACACCTGCAGATGAAATAGAAGTCTGTCTGAAATCGTTAAGCTTATGGGCAAATGTCAAGAAATTCAGTTTGACGACAAATATGAGAGTGCACCTCTACAATGACGTTTATACAGGACATTATGCTGATACTCTATTGAAAATTGGAGATGGGCGGTTAGAAACAGATGCGGAGGGCTTTGTGTTACTAATGGGGGATTTTAGTAATTTAGTGCAGAGTGATACGGAACTGATTGCTAGCGTTTACCCATATGTACAAAGAAATACAAATGACGACCAGTGGCTATGTAAAAGCTTGATTCTAGCACCAAAAAATGACATAGTTAATAAAATTATTACTAACATTTTGAAAGAGGTACAAGGAGAAACAACGGAGTATTTGTCTGTAGACACAGTAANAATAGCACTCTGGGTACAATACTGCATCAATGTAAGTTGTTAGCTTGGGACGAAAGCACAATGTCACACAAAAAAACGATAGAGGCCCTAAACCGAACTCTACAGTATATACGAAACAATACAGACATTATAAAAGGAATGGTTGTATTACTGACTGGTGACTTCCGCCAAACTCTACCAGTGATTCAGAGGGGCACACCTGCAGATGAAATAGAAGTCTGTCTGAAATCGTTAAGCTTATGGGCAAATGTCAAGAAATTCAGTTTGACGACAAATATGAGAGTGCACCTCTACAATGACGTTTATACAGGACATTATGCTGATACACTATTGAAAATTGGAGATGGGCGGTTAGAAACAGATGCAGAGGGCTTTGTGTTACTAATGGGGGATTTTAGTAATTTAGTGTAGAGTGATACGGAACTGATTGCTAGCGTTTACCCATATGTACAAAGAAATACAAATGACGACCAGTGGCTATGTAAAAGCGTGATTCTAGCACCAAAAAATGACATCGTTAATAAAATTATTACTAACATTTTGAAAGAGGTACAAGGAGAAACAATGGAGTATTTGTCTGTAGACACAGTAATGGACAGAGAACAGAGCACTTCATATCCTGTACAGTTCCTGAGTTCTCTAGAGTTGTCAGGTGTGCCCTCACATAAGCTCCAACAAAAATTAAAATTAGGCATTCCGGTCATGCTTATGCAAAATTTAGATGCACCGCGATTATGTAACGGGACGAGGCTTCGAGTCGCACAACTTGGGCAGAACATAATTGGTGCCACTATTCTGACAGGAGTAGGAAAGGNATTCCCCCTCAAGCTTAGTTTTGCTATTAAAATAAACAAAGCGCAAGGGCAAATATTACAGGTAGCAGGAGTGCACTTGGAAAAACCGTGCTTCTCTCATGGCCAGCTCTATGTCGCGTGTCCGCGTGTGCCCAATGCCCAAAATCTCCACATCTTAGCGCCAGATAGAAAGACTTACAACATCGTGTACAGTTGCATCCTAAAAAAGTGCTCTGTTCTTTGTTTATGATCAGTGTCTGTCTACTAACAAATACTGTTATTTCTCCCTATACGTTTGTTACTATAACCACGCGAGCAAAGCTGCGGGTAAAAGCTGCAATTACACTAAAGATGAGGTAGACAGACTATACTGGTACACTCACATCTTGCACAGAACCTACACAGAAAGCTGCCGTACATCTAAAACTAACAGTGCACAAATTTCCTGTTGCATTCTGGAATGCCATCCAGTATTAGGTTAATAAGTAACATGCAGTCTACTGAACCACAATTTTTAATCAACTATCACCACCTGAAGGCACTCGTCCAACAAAAGGAACATCGGGATTGCACATTCACATGTAATGAAGTGTCACCTAATTATACATGTGTGTGTCTGCAAATATCAATCTGTAAAAACTTGTGTATCTAACTGACTTCATAATGTTTTTTAGGCTACTTGCATCAACCAAAATTCACCAATCTTGGTACACATATAAGACATAGTAAGGAAACCTGACTTTTATAGTTTTTGACCACATTGAGCAGAGCATCAAGTAAGCATTAAATTTTGAGAAGGATTTTGTTATTAGTCCGTCATTTTGGAAGATAGCACCAAATAAATAAGGATTTAACATTATATATCTTGAAAACTATTAAACCAATTCTCACCCAATTTAGCAGGTAAGTTATACTATGTTAGGCCAAGTAAATGTCAGTGATTGAAATTGATTAGGTACTTACTTTCAAAATGGCAGTCATACAAATATTTTTTGTTTATTTGGTATATCTACCATACAATTTAACCAATTTCAACCAAATTTTATATACTGAAAGTATCTATTATAAGCATCATATACACAAACACATAACTACTTTTGTCTGCCATTTTGGTATATAGCACCATATGAATAAATAAAGTTATTATGTCATAAATCGGTAAATAATTACCCAATTCCTACCAAATTTGGCAAACAAGTAGTACCGATGCGAATGATGTAAAATTATATGTTTTAAGCATGTCAGAAGCTTATTTTCAAAATGATGACCATAAAGATATTTTAGCTTAGAATGCTCTACTGTCTAAACTATGTAATCAATTCCACCATAACTTCGTATCCTGACAGAAGATATTACAACTATTAAAATTTATCTACACAGAGCATTTCCCCCTGCCATTTTGTAAGATAGTGTCACACAAAAAATGAAGTTTTTATGTTATATCTCGGGACACATTTTACACATTCCTACTAAATTTGGCAAACAAATAGTACTGCAGCAGGTGGTGTAAACTGGTATGTTTAAAGTAGGTCAGGCACTGATTTTCAAAATGGTGGCTATAAAAATATTTTGACTGAATATATTTTGTTAACAAAACTAATTCCAACTTAATTTTGTTTGCTGGCAGTACCTACTACAACCATCAAATTTGTCTATGCAGTGTCTCATTTCTCTGCCATTTTGTAATATAGCCCTACCAATAAAAAATAAAGTTTTCTTATATCTCGGGAAACAATCAATCCATTCTTACAAAATTTGGCTGAAATGTTATATTGTTGTAGGCCATATTAATATATGTATTTTTTGAGTAAGACACACTTGTTTTCAGAATGGCAGCAATAAAATCATTTTTGTTTTGTGAGCAATATCTATGAAATTATGTAATCTATTTTAACTTAACTTTGTATATTGGCAGTATGCAATAATCAAATGTGCTACTGCATTACTTTTTTTGTCCTCCATTTATAAAGATTGCCACATGAAAATTATGGAAATTTTATGCCATATCTCGAGGACCAATTAACAGATTCCCACCAAATGTAACACTGGAAAATTTCAACTAATTTGTACCAAATTGTGCACACCATAAATGCTACAGAAGGCCATGTAAAATTTCATGATTTAAATGGGGCAGACCATTATGTTCAAAATGGCAGCTTCATAAATAATTTAGGCAAGTTATCCACATATATTAAACAACTTAACCAAATTCAACCAAAATTTGTATGTAGACAGCGTACATTACAAGCATCGTATATAAAGCTTCTCTTTTTTTTTTTTTGGCAATTTTGTATGATAGAATCAAATTAAGAAAATAAAGTTTTGTATGCCATACCTCCAAGACCAAAGAACTGATTTCTACCAAATTCTTCACACAAGTAGCACTACGGTAGGCCATGTAGACTTACATGCTTTAAGTGGCTCAGTTACTTATTTTCCTGTAAATATTTTAGGTCAGTAAACTCTAAAATTTGAAACATTAGACTTATCAAAACCGAGGATGATGCTCCGAATCCGACCACCCTAATGCAGTGGATTGCACACTAGATTATGGTACGAGGTTTTCTGGTTCAAGTCCCGGGTAAGGCACGTGTGTAATTGTAATATTCTCACTACTATTTCTGAAGTTTCTGGTTTCATTTCTAAACTTATTGCTTTCACAGAGAAGTAAATTCTTACCTACCAACTCAGCTTTTAAGAACATATTTAAAAACCAATGCTGAGGAAAATAAGCTCATTATTTATATCAGTAACTTCTTGTTATTGTCTGCCGCATATAATTTGGCAAAATTTTGACAGTCAGTGAGTGGCACTTGACGTATACGAAACAAACAACGTGCCATTTACAAAAACCTGTATCAGCTGATGCATGAACGACCAAAAATTAATATTTTCGTTGGCTATTCTGAGTGCACTGCAGACGCACAACAGACAAGCAGAAAATACGCAGATAAGAAAGAGTTCTTAGATTAATTAATACATTTTATTTTACGTGGTCATAAAACAGCGGTTTTTGGCGTTAAAAACTAAACATCACACTAAAATAGTAATATATATAGGTGTTCAAAATGAAATACACATTAAAACAGTCCGTATTAGAAGGAAACAACTTCAAACCTTGGGAGATCTTTTCACGTCATATCCCCACTCTCCATCCATGTTTTCCATACACGTTTGATATTATTCCAAAAGCTTACAGAAATATTGCAGGGTATTGTTGAATTATTTTTTCAAATAATTTGACTAAATATATTTCAAACTCGTGACGTTTCAAGACATTAATAGGAGAAAGATCAACTTTCAAAAAGCCGGGATCAGGAAGCAGGTCAACGTGCTGCCACCTGCTGAGAAACGCATTTGGCTGACGAAAGCGCTACCTGCCATGCCATGTGCGCCATCTGTCTCTCTCCCGAAACACTAACCAGCCAGAAAAATATAGCTTTCTTGTGTAAAATAACAAATTTACGATATGGTTTCATTTTTCCATGATCTCTGTATAATTTGGAAGTAACATGTATTTCCGTGTACAGCGATTTTGTTTACTAATAATTTCCTTTGGGCCGGTAATCGTTACGTCTACGTCCATTACACGCCATGTTGTTCTGCCACCTGCTTTGTAAAGTTGTTGGTGATTTGGCGAATGAAAGTGCGTTGTCAAGCAAGTTCCAAAAAATTATTTTTATTTGAATTCTTAACATATTAGCTGTAACGTCCAAATTGTGATAAGAACTACAATTACAGCCTCGCAAATGTTAACCCAAATTCTCTGCCTCGGATAAATTAAAAAAGATTTAACAAATATTTAATTTTCTGCAAGGTTTTATATTTTTACTTTTATAACCTACGCATTTTTTAGACAGATATCAGTCTATAGATACCTTAAAGTTTGTTTAACATTACAGTACAATTGCAAAAGATTAGCTGACAGCGTGTTGATAAAAAATACAGCCTCCACTTGATGCACCAGCTAATGGTGAAAGGATGCATAAATGAAAAGTAAACATTTGGAGCTACTTTTGTCGAACTGTCAAAATCTCGCCATCTTATATGAGACAGACAATATAAAATGCACAGCATTAGTAGTATTATTAATTTGTACAGAAAATTTCCCAGCATTTCAAAATGCACAAGTGTGAGTATTACACATTCACAAAAAACCAAATAAAGATTGTTGTTTGACATGTCTAACCTGTGAGTAGGGTATACGATAAGTGCAGTCAGCCTTCATAGTCTGGTTAACAGTCCGCACAATTGCATTTGAGTGGCGCCTGTCAGACTAGGCTTCCCAGCACAGCTAAACTGTCCAGCTGCTTGTGACGGACATTAATGTAGAAGAAGAGGACAGAGTCTTGGGTGAATGAGATGGAGCACACGGCACAGTGATGCACTACATTTTTGCTTCGTGGCCTAGCTCTCCATCTGCTAAAATCACTGTATTATTAGGAGGAGTTAACTTAAGCATGCACTCAAGGGCTCTTGACACCTGCATTCAGACGTGTGATTATGATGCGGACATTTGGTTAATTGCGTATGATGCACAGTCACTTGTTATTCAGGATCATCTGTTTAGGAGTAACACCTATGCCAAACTTGCAACATGGTCAAACCAGGGTGGACAGAACCAATCCTGCTAATAAAAGGACACTTTTTCAGCCTACCTACAGACACAGCTTCTCATTTACAACAGATATCAATGATGTCCCACCTGGGTGGCCGATTGCCCTACTGGCAGATGTCATTGTTACAAGATGTTACTGGTCAGCCACCTGCTAGGTGACTTCACGTTGATGCTCTGGGAATTACATCATAAGAACACCATCTGTTAATTTTGCTGTCAGTAGATCAGTGAGCCTGCATCCCACATTAACACATCCCAGCAATCAAATCCACCATCCAACATATTCTTCACTGGGAAAAATATGAGTGGAGGCAGGTGACGGAACAGCAGCCCTCTGCCCAGGGTATTGATGGGCACAAATTGTGGAGAAATATCACTCCAGTTATATACAGCGCAGATATTTGGAGTGTCGTGGTACGTATCCCATTATGTTAACACCTGGAACTCTAATCCTAGTAAAGGCAAAACTTGGATGCAAAATTGTTGCCTCCTTTATCAAAAAGGTTCTATAGAAGTGGGTTATTAAATGTGGACATATTATTGAGATAAGTTTATGGAAAAAACCTCCCAATGGTGTAACAACCCACAAAAAATTGTGGACGGATCTGTGCACTGGCACACATGACCGCCTCTACTTTGGAAAACGTGAGATGGATCCGTGTTTTGGCACATCCTACACACTAATTTCAGATCACTAAACTGAGCAAGACATTCAAAGCGATCAAGAAGAGCAAATCTGTGCTTTGGTTCATCCTATGGCTTTGCCTACTAGACATTCCCAACAATACTTACGTCAAGGGAAAGAAGATGACGTTGACAGCAGTTCCATTCCTGATTCACCGTCAAGTAGCCCTATGCTCAGAGACAGTAGAGGTTGTCAACAAAAAAATTTAGTCCTGCATGCCCAGTAGATATCACCCCCAATAGATGCTGGCAGTTGCAAATGAAGAGTGAAGAGACACCACCTATCATGTTGTAGATTCTACTTGCTGAACTAATAATAAAATTAAGAAGATAAAAAAATATATATATTATACATATATAACAACCGTAAATAATGTGTTATGTGCTGCTTCTGGATTCTTTAAAATGTCACAATAGCAACTTTTCTTCTCAGCATTTAATCTTTACCAACTTACTTTTCCAACAATTTTCATTTGGTTTTTTTTTTTGCTACAGTCTGGCAGCCTTGCAAGGCTCTCTACAATCCCAGTGGATGCATCGCATGTGCTCTCAATGCACTGTGCATTGCATCTAACACATGGCACAGCTGTACTTGAGCGCATGCAGTGCTCTGCTACCCACTGCCAGAGCTGTTGTCTCATGTGATCAGTGATGCTAGTAATGTGGTATTTTTTTTGAAGCCCTCCCGTTTTTTCTCACATTATCTTGCTATATTCTGTCCCTCTAAATAGCCATTTTTTCAGGCTCACATGGCTTTTTATATTCTTCATTCTATGAATATACTGTCTGCTATTATGGAGTTGCTTTCCCACCTCCTGCACCTAACATTATGTAGTTTTGAATAACAGTTTCCAATTATTATTTGTTCTGTTTATTAGCTGTCAACCAACTGTTGGTTCAAGTTTGGAGTGCTGCACCTATTCAGATATCTTCACTAGCTTTGTATTTTTGAGCTTACATTTCACACCTTCACTTACAAACATGGCCAATATTATTGGTTATACAGATGGCACACTTGATTGACTAAAGATAAATACTAACACAACAGAAAAGATGAATGCCTTCTAATGTGATGTTCTCAATTTACTGGCAATATAACAAAGGTTTCATATGAAAAAATCAATTAATTTTTGGTTAGAATTTGGTTCCCAAAATTTAACACACCAATATAAAAACAGGCAAGAAATACCAACATGTGTATTTTTTTTGTTGCTGTAGATACTAAGGTTTTAGTTATATAAATAAAGTAACCAATGTTACTCTGATGTAAATTTGTTAACATTATTTTATGATTTCATTACTAAAAATTCTCTAAAGAGGCATAGGCCATAATTATTTTAAAATAACAATATTAACCACAAAAAAGATGATANGGTTAGAATTTGGTTCCCAAAATTTAACACACCAATATAAAAACAGGCAAGAAATACCAACATGTGTATTTTTTTTTGTTGCTGTAGATACTAAGGTTTTAGTTATATAAATAAAGTAACCAATGTTACTCTGATGTAAATTTGTTAACATTATTTTATGATTTCATTACTAAAAATTCTCTAAAGAGGCATAGGCCATAATTATTTTAAAATAACAATATTAACCACAAAAAAGATGACAAAAAAAATAAAGTTGAATTTTTTAACAATTGAAAACTATTTGACTGCAAATAATACTAGAAGTATTAATTAAAAGNAAAAAAAATAAAGTTGAATTTTTTAACAATTGAAAACTATTTGACTGCAAATAATACTAGAAGTATTAATTAAAAGTGAAAATGATTTGGAGCTTCCTAGTATTCAGCCTACTTTTTGAAGGAAAGAAAGACTTATGAAATCACTTTCCTGTGTGTGTTGTGTGTGTGCGCCTGTGTGTCCGCCTTCATTTTGGAACGCGTGAACAGAATTTCACCAAACTCGGTACACATATGGTACTAAGTAAGGACACCTGACTTTTATAATTTCCAACCATGCTGAGTACTTACTTTCAAAATTGTGGCCATTTTTTAAATTTAGGTTGATATGTAATATGTTTGTCCGCCATTTTGTAAAATAGCATCACATGGAAAATTAAAATTATGTGATATATCTCCAAAAAAACCACAGATTTATACCAAATTTCACAAACAAGTAGCACTATGGCAGGCCATGTGAATTGATAAACTGTGAGAGGGCCAGACACACACATTTTCCAAATGGCGGCCATATAAACATTTTGGCTAAACATTTTTTTATTTACGAAACTGGGAAAAAAAATTTTCTACTTAAATTTGTATGCTAACAATATCAGTTATATCCATCAAAATTTTCTACGCAAAGCCTTATTTCTCCACCATTTTGGAAGATAGCCCCACATGAAATAATACAGTTTTTATGCCGTATCTCGGAAGACAATCAACCAATTTCTTTCAAATTTGGCGAAGAAGTTGTACTTTGGTAGACCATATTAATGATGTTTTAAGTGTGTAAGTCCCTTATTTTCCGTTTAATGTGCTATATCTACGAAACTATGTAACAGACTTAAATTTAACTTTGTATAATGTATCTATGACAATTATGGATTGTGATAATTCATAAACTTTTTGTCCTACATTTATAAATATCATTACATGAACAAGGGAGATTTTATGCCATATCTCGAGGATCAATACACTGATTCATACCAAAATTTCATGCACATATTGCTACAATAAGGTATGTATATTAACATGTGTTATGTACAACAGGCTTGTTTTAATGGGGTTTATATAAATAATTTATATGATTGTGTTGTATTTATGAAACGTTTCAACAAAATTCAACCAAATATTGTATGTAATCAGTATTAATTAGAAGCATCATTTATGCATGCGGAGATAATATTTCGCAATTTTTTTTTTTTTTTTGCAAAATAGTGTCAGGTGAGTAAAATGAACATTTTGCCATGTTTCCAGAATAATTCAACTAATTTCTACAAAAATTTTGCACAACTACTGAAAGCCACGTAAAATTACATGATTTAAATGGGTTCAGACACTGATTTTCAAAATGGCAGTCATATAAATATTTGCCATTTAACAATTTAATTAAATTCAACCAAACTTTTTACGCTAACAGTATCTATTGCATGCATAGTATGAAGAACATTTCATTAGGCAGTTTTGTAAGATAGCACCGATTAAGAAAATAACGTTTTCATGCTTAATCTTAAGTATCAATCAACCAATTTCCAACAAATTTTACACACTAGTAGCACTATGGCAGGCCATGTAAACTTATTTGTGTTTGGTGGCTCAGACACTCATTTCCAAAATAATGGCCATGTAAATATTTTAGTTCAGTGAACCGTATCATTCGAGACATAAGACTGATTACGTCCGAAGTGGATGCTCCGAATACTACCTCCGTGATGCAGGTGATTGCAAACTAGCTTAATTTTATGAGTTTTTCTGAATTTGAATCTCAGGTAAGTCACTTGTGTATTTTTATTGTCTTGGTACTGTTTCACATGTTTCTGGTTTCACCTCTAATGATATTGCTGTCAGTGAGACGTCAACGCCTACGTACCATCTAAGGTTTAAACAATTTCACTAAAATTTATTTGCACCCATGTAGAGTAAAGTAGGCTCATTAGTTATCAGTAACTTCTTCTTTAATTAACTAGTCTTCATATCCTACAAACAAATCCACCCCTACTATGTTCAAGAAAGTTAATTTTAACAAAAAAAATTAGCTTATTTTGTGACTATGTATTAAGATATCCAGTTTTTATCTCCTCTTTGGCCCTAACATACAGCAGAGAGGCAACCATACAATACCAAGGGAAGGTGAAAACAGAAGAAAATTGCAGGAGTGTAAGATAGAGAGTGGAACATGGTGGGAGAGGAGAAGCGATAGAAGATGAAGGAAGAGAGACAGCTGACAATGCTGCAGACTGGTAACAGCATTTTGTAATGGAATACATACAAAAACACACTATTGCTTGGGTTTTAAGGCTATCTCATATATGCATTAAAATACAGCACGGCACATGATACAAATTAAAATTAAACCCTGGTTGGAAGTCAAAGCAGAATGGGCGTACTACAGAGATAAATAAATGTGTGGGAAAATTACATGTGTATAGCTGAGATTTTAAAGGTGCACCATACAAGCTGGGAGTTACCCAAGTGAGAATATATTACCATTACTTCAATGACATGTGCAGTTGAATATGGAAATAAACTAATATACCAGGGACGGCATTTCAAGTTTCTTTTAAATCCATACTCTACTTGCACTGTTATCATCAACTTTTTCAGTACGTGTGTGTCACAGATGCATGGAGGAGCAACATGCCAACATCACAAGCACACAACAGTAGTCAACCCTAGGCATGTGTGCAGGTTCGCAAAGAAAATGTGCCATTCTTAACGTTAACCACCGACTACAGAACGTACTTTCAACTGCTGCTACAATGAGACAACACAATGCACAACACACCTTCAGGCTGACCACCGTACCATCACCAAAAGTTAACCTCCGTCCTGTGCACGACGGTGTACGCCCCAGACTCCGATGCTTTCGACAGCACGAGGAAGGGGTCCGACTTGCTGAACCACCACCAGTCTTTCTTGTCCAACTTGTAGCCGCTGAACTGCAGCACCACTTCGTCCTTCAGAGCTTCCAGCTCTTCTGCCACCACGATGACGGAGCCGAGCTCCTGATCACCTGCCACGCCCCCCTCCCTGCTTAGAGCCAGCTCCACCTGCAAGTCACACCAACACAACAACACTTTCTCTGCCATTCAACATTAATAATGAGCTCCTCTGTCCTCAAACCTAATTCTGCAAGGTGATATGTTGCAATGGCTACTTGTCCCTTAATGTTTGAAAAATGTGGGAAAGTAGTTTNAAACCTAATTCTGCAAGGTGATATGTTGCAATGGCTACTTGTCCCTTAATGTTTGAAAAATGTGGGAAAGTAGTTTTGCATACCATTAAGTGAAAACCTGTAAAGCCGCACATCATTTTTGTACGGAGAATTACAGTTGTGGTCTATCCTACAGCATACAAGGGCTTGTAACACGTACATTTCTGCTCCGTTAGCGTATAAGTTAAATATACTAAAAGTAGAATTTACAGAAGGTTTTGGGATAAAACATTCCACAGGGCAGTTAATGGGGAATAAATTATTTAAGAATGCTAGTATAATCAATAGAATTTTCACTGGATGCACCTGGTTATGCTTAAGTTAACAAGGTTAGAACATTACACCAAAGATCAATGTTGGTTGTAACACTATTCCAGGAACTTTGTGAAAACATGCATTTCAAGTTAACACCACCACAATATACCAGGATGTCTGCAGATATCTTAAAAGTAATTTTTGTGAATTTNACATGCATTTCAAGTTAACACCACCACAATATACCAGGATGTCTGCAGATATCTTAAAAGTAATTTTTGTGAATTTTAGTGAGTTGTGAAATTTTATAATATTGTTGCTTAAAAACTGTGCCCTTGCTACCTTAAGAAAAGATGCCAAAAAAAATGTTCTGCACAAAGCAGCTGGCATACCGTTATAAACTCAACCAAACCGAGACGTTATTCATGTTCTATAAAACTGTTGCTTCCCAATTTCATTAAATTCACCAAGTGCAACATCAAATTCAGTATATGCATACCAAACAAAATGCATGATGCTTACTCTTCACAGGATGTATTCGTAACTTCCATTGTTCTGGACATGCTAAAGTGACCCATTTTTCCCTTAAATCTACAGTTCCCCCAATACTGCAGGCTACATAACACGTACACTTAAAAAACATCAACAGTGTATTTAAAATACGTACTTCAAACATTAAACACTGCTGTGGTATTTAATAACGCATAAAAACTGATAATACATTACGGAAACTGAAAAAATAATGTATCTTTAAAGCAATTAGTGTAAAATTAAGTTTTGCATGTGTGGACAAATAATTCCATGAGCAAAACCTTGAACATCTGCTTGGTGAACAGACAATTTCAAAATGGCTTCAAAACCTGCACAGCAAATTTAATAATGTAGCAGCTTTCCTTTTAATATAAAAATATATTTTAAAATTTTTACTATATTTTTTTACTGACAAAAAAAAAAGAAGTCTAAAAAAGAAAGTAGGTATGTGAGGGCATACACATGTGTTGTGAAGATTCTGGCCACCCAAGACAGACCACATTACAGAACAACCACTGTATTGGGCGCCAAGCATTACACAACTCAATAACATCAGCACCTGCCATTCGGACACAGTTACTGGACACACAACACCCTGTGTCATCTTATACCACATCCAGGAGACTGGCATCAGCCAGACTACGAGAGTAGATAGATTTAGTAGGTTCTGGCTAAGAGCAAGCTTCCCAGCTTCAGTGTCAGCTATCTTCGATTACATCACTGATGCCATCTTGGATGTCATTGACATTGGGTTGCCATCTTGTCACTACCATCTTGGATGTCCCTGACCTTAGGTCGCCATCTTGTACGTCTTAGACATTTGGTCACCATATTGTTTCTACCACCACCATCTTTTATTACATCACTGCCGCCATCTTGTGTTGCATTACTGCCAACACTTTATTTACCATCGTATTTCCAGCCATTATCATGATTCTAGCCACAATCATGTATTCGGCCGAAATCTTGTCACAACCACCATATTGTTTCCTAATTACTCATTCTGTCGCCTGTGCTCTACTCGCTTGACTGCCATCTTGTTTGGCCTAATTACTCACCTTTGTTCAATGATGCCATCTTGGTTTATGTCACCCCTGTCTCATCATTATTGGCCTCATCTTGGATTCTCTGCCAGTCCTAGATTTAGTAAGCAGCTGATTACTCACATTTAGCCATCATTTTACTTCCCATTCCATCTGCTGATTACTACATTTGGCCACCATCTTGGATTCCCTCATTCCTTCTTGATTTAGTCACCTGCTGATTACTAGGTTCCCTCGAACCACCACCTTAGATTTTATAAATGCTCTGCCAATTCTTCTTGATTTAGTTTTTAGTTGCCAGCCAAGCTCACCGCCAGCTTGAATTTCATTTTTCTTTTAGTCACCAGGCAAGCTCACTGTAGGTCACCATTTTTGTAGGACTTAACCACTTGTGTAATACTTATATTTTTTCACTTGTACGTGGGTATTACACTTCATAACATACTTATAAAATTGTGTCATTCATGTAGGCATTTTCAGCTTGTGCATAGTTCTTAACAACACATATTGTACTTAACCACTCATATTGTACTAAACCACCCTTATAAAATTTTTTTAATTTATTCCCATAACCCTTTGGTTCTATCAGCATAATTCACAAAAAATCAAATCTGACCTAACATAACCTAACCTAATAGGACTAAAAAAAAAATCAAACATACTAACGTTACCTGAGCGGTTGGGGATAGTAATGCGGACGTCGTCCGGCGACTATGTTAAGAAAAGTCAGAATATTACACAATATTCCTATTTCGAANTAATGCGGACGTCGTCCGGCGACTATGTTAAGAAAAGTCAGAATATTACACAATATTCCTATTTCGAATAGAATGTGCACCAGCTCACTGGGTGAGCACAAAGTCACAGTTCTCAGGATCGTGGGCCGAACAACCACGTCGCTGTTAATATATAGCCGGGGTATTCAGACTCCCCAGCACACCTTAGTATTACCTTATAAATGAAGGATACTTCCTTGAGGCGTTGATGCGGAAACTATTTTCGACCTCCGAAACGAGTTTCGAGAGTATCAAAACGAAATACCTCACTCGTCGCATCGAAAATGGCTGTGTATTTACATTTTGTGCGATGCTGCCTGTTGTTTTTCTTCTATTAACAAGTATCTGACACTATATTTTGGTCACAGTGAAAGTATTTCATAATATTTGCTGACATTATAAACACTCGACTCAGAATCAATCCCTTAGGTTATGAAATAGGCCNACTCGACTCAGAATCAATCCCTTAGGTTATGAAATAGGCCTATACTGTGCACGCTATAAACACTTGCGAGTACCACTTTGAAGGCAAGAGAATCCGGCTAATCGACAATTGTGTTGGGGGNCCTATACTGTGGACGCTATAAACACTTGCGAGTACCACTTTGAAGGCAAGAGAATCCGGCTAATCGACAATTGTGTCGGGAGTATTGCCACCTCTAATATCATAGGTTGGCAGGAAATTTTGCTACAGGAAGGACCGGTCAAGCGCAAGTTATAGACTCTGCCAGTCCAAGGGAACCCACACCTACTCGTGGTACCGCTGGGCAATCCCATGGTTGGGATTAGCAAACATGGGAAACTCCCGGGCATGCCCTATTCCAGGTTTTACTAAAAGGGGTATCCCCCTCCCTGGCAATTTGTACTTCGTGGGCAGTCACGACAGAGGCGCCAGGTGGTGGGCCGGTCGACTCCTTTACGGTCAGCAGGGTCCAAAGGCTGAATTTCAATGTGAAGAAATTCAAGATAATTGAAAGGGACCATTGTCAGGTTGGAGTACTAGCCCATCGAAATGGAGAACCTATGATGAAAACGAGGGAGTAGCAAGGGCTGACCTCACTACTCTAGATGTTTCCTCAGCGGGACGTCAGGGGACACGGCCCTGATGGGACTTGTTTTGATCCACAAAACCTGATTTCCCCTATTCTCGGAGGTCAGATTAAGGATATACTCGTGATGGCAGTGGTTTCAAAATTGCAAACGGCAATGTGCAATCGTCGAAAGATGAGCGGGGCATTAATATATCATCATGATAATGTGAAATACACCAATACGGGAGTTGGTGATAAAATCACAGCCATACGCCTAGTGGGGCGGTAGTGGATGCATGCCGCAAGGGGTGCTGGGACGGAATCATGGCCGGTGACAACCTCCGTATCCAGAAAGGCTTGCAACCATGGAAGCTCCACGAGGCTGGTTGAACTAGTGTTAGTTCAATAATATAAAGCTAAACTGGATTCAACAATACAAATGACCCAGAGTACAGTTCATAACCCATAGCTTAGCATTGCAACTCCAATGATGACTTTGCAGCAAGAGACTGGAGAAATATAAGCCTTGTTGTTGTTTCTCAAATGGTAGAAAATAGAGATTTACTGAAAGACAATGTGTGATGGTATGACTCACACGTGAGTTCAGCAACCCTTTTGTGTGTAAATACTGCATTTTTTTCCCAACAAAAATTTCTCCTGAGCTACCATAATTTCTTCCAAACCTTGTTCGCGCGTTCGGACATATTCTGCAGCCCTGCTTTTACCCTCATCAGCTCTAAAGACCTCGATGTTAAGAGCCGCCCAAATCACTCCACTCCCCTAAATGCATGACGCTACAGGATTGATTCAAAAGACTATTTATTAACCAGAAGACAGTAAAGCAGCCAACTTTGATGGACATGTGGCAGAACACAATCTTAACATAAGAACTACACCTATATGGTAATGTAATCACCATACACTACGTACTGTACTTCACTGCAAATATAATATAGTCATTCATTTTGTTCACTAAAATATATAAATTTTTAATTTATCTATTTTTTATAATTAATGTTTTACAGTATGTATGTACATACTTCTAAGTCACCTGCCTAAAACAGAATCTTGCCAAAACTGTATTAATTTCTGGATCCTGCCAAGTTCAGTTTTGACAGGTTTTACTGTATTTTGAAATATTTGAGAAGAATATCAATACTTGCTCAATGACCCAGCTTTATTATAAGTTTCCTGTTCTACACTGATATCATTTGTTAACCTGATGGAAATTTGTGCAAGTTTAGAGATAGCTCAGAATTTTTTAAAACCTTTTATGAACTGTTATAATGTGTTGCATTAAGACCAAACACAAATTAAATTATTTTATATTTCCATTTAAATCAATATCTATGTTGGCTAAGGACAGGGCGAATCCACTAAACTGCAAATATTAACATTGTTTGCTATTAAATGTTTTTCATCTGGACCACTACCTGTCCCCTTAGGTCATCCAGGTTGCAGGAAGGTTGGTCTTGGCGATCCTTTCCATTGGGGAGGGGTTGCCCCGGGCAGTCTAACAGAATCAGGGAATCTCTCGACGCAAGTTCCTTCAGGTGGTCTCAAGATCGAGGTAATGATGATGAAATAGCACAGCCTCAGGGTAATCAGACACCAGCCCTACTTGCTCATAATCGTCCCTTAGTAGTGGTGAGAGGTGGAACTGGCTTGCACCCTCAGAGGTAGCAGCAGCCACCTTACATGCATACGCTGCCACTGTTCCTTAAAGTAATTGTGCCTCCAGTCATCAGAACTCCCCTCTCTGACAAACTCAAGAAGTCACCTGCTTCAGCTCTTGGCAAACTAGACGAGATGGTTGGTGATGTGTCAGCATAGGACACAGAAAGGGAATCGCATCTATTACAATAAATATTACTGTGAGTGCGGCGAGACAAACTAGTTCGTTTTATTCAGGTAAAGGCAGTAAAAACCACCACGCCCCACAGTACACTGGCCCTCCTCACCCTATGACCTGGGGAACGTCTACAGTCATAACCTTGGAAATGCTTACCATCCTCACAGCTACTAACTCCGGATGAACAGAGGAGAGCTACTAACCCCGGATGAACAGAGGAGAGATACTAACCCCGGATGAACAGAGGAGAGGTACTAACTCTGGATGAACAGAGGAGAGGTACTAACTCTGGATGAACAGAGGAGAGGTACTAACTCTGGATGAACAGAGGAGAGCTACTAACCCCGGATGAACAGAGGAGAGATACTAACCCCGGATGAACAGAGGAGAGATACTAACCCCGGATGAACAGAGGAGAGCTACTAACTCTGGATGAACAGAGGAGGGACACTAACTCCGGATGAACAGAGGAGAGATAATAACTCCGGATGAACAGAGGAGAGCTACTAACTCCGGATGAACAGAGGAGAGCTACTAACTCCGGATGAACAGAGGAGAGCTACTAACTCCGGATGAACAGAGGAGAGCTACTAACTCCGGATGAACAGAGGAGAGCTACTAACTCCGGATGAACAGAGGAGAGCTACTAACTCCGGATGAACAGAGGAGAGCTACTAACTCCGGATGAACAGAGGAGAGCTACTAACTCCGGATGAACAGAGGAGAGCTACTAACTCCGGATGAACAGAGGAGAGCTACTAACTCCGGATGAACAGAGGAGAGCTACTAACTCCGGATGAACAGAGGAGAACTGACCATCTTCAGATAAACAGAGGGGGAACTAACCATCCTTGGTTAAACAGAGGAGAACTGTAGACAGACGTCTTTGGTTAAACAGAGCAGACAGACTTTCTTTGAATAAACTGACTAGACCAACTGTCTTCGGATAAACCGAGGAGACTGACGGTGTTTGGATAAACCAAGGAGACTGACGGTGTTTGGATAAACCGAGGAGACTAACCATCTTCCAGTGAACTGAATAGACTGACTCCAACCCTGGCATGCTGTACCGCCCATATATACAGATTGTGTGAAAACTCCCAGGGGATCAGCAGAATCAATACCTTGCAAATCAGATAGTAATCGCTGGGTCAATTACATATTACTCGCATCCTCTTCTGGAGCCGACCATGTTCACAGAGGCACAAGGGGCAGGGAGACAATAACTTATCAACCATATTCCAGATGAGCCTAGCCCATACCACATGTTTTGAAACCAATAATTATTTATGGTCAGCATTAAATTAATTTTTTATTATTCTTTCATAGTAAAGGTGATGTAAAATTATTCTGCTTGCTTTATTTGTATAGGCTGTTCACAGTAAAGTGAGCACTTTTGAGACCATAGTTACTTTTTCCTTTCAGCCATTTTTTAACCTTTAACCACCTTTTAAAATAAATATTGACATGTCAGTAACAAACACAGTTTGTATATTCAACCGCATTCGGAAGTTAACGTCTAATGCTAAAATATAATATATTTATTGAGTTTTATTTCAAATGAAAGGGCTTTCAAAAGTGCTCACTTTACCGTGAATAGCTTATAAGATGCTGTACCCTGATTGAGATTTTTTAAATTCCCATCCAACACAGATGTGTCAGAACGTGTTTCAATGTTTTCTATTCAGAGATGCTCATGGTTTGTTACATTAAATTTTTATTTGAGTAATCTTACTATAATTTTGCCTTGCCCAACCCCAAATTTTATAGTCAGTCCTGTGTGTGCAAATTTTAGAATGTCGAATTATTTTTATTGCATGGAAAATTTAGATTAAGCTGTCTACATTTATATTACATCACTCGCAAAACTATGTACATGCACAAATATGCACAGATCAATATTTTAATGTAATTGAACTGTTTTTTATTTTATTTTTTCTCACTCGTTTTGTACTGTTCTACTACGACATTGACGGCGTCTTTGATTCTCCCGCGGTTTCGTGTGGCGACTCGACCCAAACACCCCTTCCCTTACTTTGCTTCCCCTCCCCTCTTTCACCCCTTCTCTACCGGGGCCTACACAGTACCTGACCCACATAGCCAGCGTCTTGGGTGTATGCAGCTTCTGGTTTCACTTGCTGTTTGTTGTTTATTGAGGCATGTAGTCTCTTCTTCTTTCTTTCGCGTGTAGGTTTGGGTATAGCTTGACTCTCATTGCGAGGCAGGCACGATGAGGAGTCAACTTTGTGAATCTCCACTTTCATAAGTACTATCCAGGCAAATGTTATGAACACATTTTTTAACATAAGCAGACTGAGCAGTTGATGCAAGACAACTTAAGTTTCCTACTTGCAACAATTTAATTGTGTATTTAATTGTCAAAAGAATCAAATATTTTAATTTCTTTCCGCAATTTTTTTTATATTATTACTGTTTGAGAAACAAACCGACACATTTTCCACTTATAAATTATGTCACCAGCATACTGATACTTGCAAAATTACAATATATGAACTCACGTTTGTAGAAATCAGCTAACTACTGTCAGCATGCACTATGTGATGACATTATGGGCCAAACCTTCTATTGAAGGACATGTGACACACCCAAATAGTTTTTGAATTTATAAACCCCATATCACCAATTGTAAAGCAATCTTTGCGTTATTTCTTTACTAATATAGGTATTCCTTAATTAATCCTGAGTTATCTACAAAAGTAACAAGCATCTGTTTTTGTTGTCCAGTGAGTAGTTAGACATCAATGAGAGTTTTGAGTTGCTGTATGTTGTGTGGTGTAGTAGACTTCAGCATTATATCTGTGGATAGAAAATGAATACTCTCTCATGCACTGCACTACAAAAAACAGCAAACATATTTTAGTCTGAAAAATGTCATAAATTATATGGAAAGTAGCATTAAAGATGTAATTATTACAATGAGATAAGGTGAGAATAAGCCGCTGCGCTACTGATTACATCATAAAAACTAGACAGAATGCACAAGTGCTCGCAGGGCGGTAGTCGGGGATAGACATACACAAACAAAAGTCGGATGAACACATTTTCCATGCAGATGCATGGTCAAGCGATGTTTCGCTGGCTAGGCCAGCTTTATCAGGCAGGATACTCCTGCAGTAGGTTGTTCACCATAAAAGTAGGTAATTGTAATGTTCAAAATGGCCTCTTTGTGTGCCTTCCTTACATACTTTCTTCACATATTTTGTCCATTGAGTCAATAGCAGTAACTTTCACAATGCTTGTTTTTATAATCCATTATTTTTGCATTTTAAAATAAAACTGCCTATCATTAATAACCTCAGTTTGATGGAACATTATTCCAGAGTTGAAAAATGAGTCTCTTAAAAATCAGTCCTTGTCCCCTAAACAGTAACATGCATCATAAATTCATATTCAAAATTCAATTTCTATAAAATAAGAGATATTCTTGAAACAATTTCTCTGCAGTTTATCTCAGCTGAGTAAAATAAATATAATCATATGCTTGGTATTGTCTTCCAACATAATTTAGGCAATGAAGTAGACAATGCACAAACACTGGCATGAGACACAAACCTTTTAACTCAAAAGAAAAAACATTTGCAAACAACAAAATAGTTCCCAGTTACTAAAAAAAAAACACAGTCAAATAATGGAAAAAAAAAAAAATTATTATAAAGAATTGAAAATATAAAAAAAAACATTAAAGTATTATTAAATAACACTAATGTGAGAACAAGAAGGGATGGGTGGGAAAGAAGGTTAAGAAAAACACTTAAATTTTATTTAAGTAACATGATTTACATTTGTTACAAAAGTAAATTGTCATGATGTTACTTTTGAAATAAAATGCTAGCATAACCACTAAAAAATTTACATATTGACAGTCTTTAATGTAACAATGTTCTTCACCATATCCATTACACATGCCCCAGTGATGTGCAACATCACCTGGAAAGAAAAGAAAGCTAACCGACAGAATGAAGGTGTGCAGCCTGGTAGCGTAGCCTGGACACTAATATTGTGGGATTATGTTCTGTTCTGTTGGCCTAGTCTCGTTATTTCACACCTTTACATCACTCCGCCAGCACTGCCGAAACGCTAAATAGCCACGGATGCAGGTCACTGGAGTGAACTGAAGTGGAGTAAAGTTGTGATATGTGTGAGCAATTTCCCTACTTACTCTCTTGAGGCAATTGCTGTGAGAGTAGTCTTTGATACAGTGACTGGTAAAGAGTGGAGTGGAGAGTAAGGTGAGGTGAGCATGGAGCAATGCCAGAATGAAGGGACGGGGAAAATGGGAGACCACCCGGGAAAATTTGCCGACCAGCGGCATCGTCTAGCACGATTCCCACGTGCAAAAATCCGGGAGCGACTCTGCCGGGAATCGAACCCAGTTCACCTAGGTGGGAGGCGAGTAGACTGGTAAAGAAGCTCCATGTGTGTTTCAAGGTTAAGTTAGGCTGTGCAATGGATAGTTCACAATAAACACGATACACGTCAGCAGCCGACTTTTGAGTTACTGGTTGGATAAATACACAAAGCTGGGAGCTGCAACAGTTATACAGCTTAGCTCGTTAGGCTCATTTTTAATAATTTCTTATAAGATTGATGGCATAAATTGTTATATTTTTTAAATATTAAAGAACCATTTTCAATTGATATTTGTTCACTACAGCATTAATGATTCAATTCAACAAGTAATTCTTGAATTTCATGAAGACTTTACTCTGTAAGAAATGGAGTAAACATACATTACTGAATATTTATTAGTGTTAATATGACGTTATGAGCTGTCTTAGTATTCTTGTCTACTGCTCAAGCTCCAACACTTTTAATAAGGCCCATCCCAAGGGCAGGAGGGCGACTCTGGGTGCACTCTGCTCCGGGCCCCATTTTGTGAGGGGTCTCGCACAGTGGAAATTAATATATGTGTGTGTCTATATAACATACACACACATACACTAGGTAATTCACCTAAGCCTGCGAATTGAAAAGTTATGCAATCCCACCGTGCTACAGTCAATGGTGCAAACACTGGACCCCGACATCGTCGCTAGGTGCAAGTTTAATACCCATTAATGACAGCGAGTTTTATTACAATCATTACTAGTGCTTAAACATGCATACAAATGACAATGGTTATGTGTAATAATGAATTCAATACAAAACAAGAAGTTACTGATAAATAATGAGTCTGCTTTCCCCTACATCGAGCAAATAAATTTTAATGTAGTTCTTTATAAGCTTAGATGGTAGGTAGGAGTTGACTTCTCATTGACAGCAATATCATTAGAGATGAAACCAGAAACATGTAAAACCGTATCAAGACAATTAAAAAAAATACACGAGTGACTCACCTAGGATTTGAATTCAGAAAAAATTGTAAAATTAAGCTAGCGCGCAATTAACTGCATCACGGAGGTAGAATTCGGAGCATAAACTTCGGTTGTAATCAGCCTAATGTTCTGAATGATACAGTTCAGTAAATATTTACACCGCCATCTCAACTTTATTTTGGAAAAAAAAATCTGGCAAAAGAGGATCTCTGTATGCATAAATTATGCTTCTAATTAATACCGTTAGAATACAAAATTTGGTTGAAACGTTCCATAGATACATTTTTATTTTACTTATTTGCATAAACCCCATTAAAACATGCCTGCCACACATAACACAAGTTAATTTGCATACCCTACTACAGCAATACTTGCGTGAAATTTTGGTATGAATCGGTTGATTGCTCCTGGAGATAAGGAATAAAACCTCCACTGCTTCATTTCTTGATCCCAAATATAAGGACTTGCGCGCTGAAGACGAGACCGCAGCAGTTGTGATCCGACAATACGTTCGCCAGATGGTAACCGAGTTTTACACACATACAATGGACACCCAACTTAGTGACAAATCAGGTGATAGGGATTCTGATTTTGACCTTATATTTGCTATACCCAAACAGAGATCAAATGGTCCTTCCCAGTTTGAACACTATCTCAGCAAACCTCAGGTTGGACACCATGTAAAACCTCTTGAAAGTGCACGAAAAGTCCTACTCCATGTTAGCTCTTTTAGCAAAAATATATTTGGGATGTCCAGCATCTTCCGCTAGTTCAGAGAGAACATTTTCGACTGCAGGCAATATAGTTACTTCTAAACGTAGTTCTCTGTGCCCAGAGAACGTTAATTTACTTGTATTTTTACACGCCAACCGAGCTTTCCTTAACCTCTAAATTGGAAATTCATTCATTTCCTTACTTTGTTATTTTTGTTGAAACACATGTGTAACATACTTTTGGTATGTTTAGAGATAGCTGAGGTCACGTCAACGAAACTTTTCAACAGACTACTCCATTGGTTTTAATGGTTATTTCGCCAATTATGCGTTGTTGTTTATTAAAACCAGGCCTTACTGTGTATTTGTAAATTTCATTGAAGTTCGGGGTAACTAATATGCATTCCTGCTCTTCTATCACACAATACATATTACGCAACTGCAAGGAATGGGTACCCGGGTAATAGAGTCTATGTGAGCGGGTACCCACTTCTTTGTACTCTGGCATCATTAGGCCTAATATATACACACACAAACAGGAAAGTGATCTCATAAGCCTTTCTTTCCTTCAGAAAGTAGACTAATGAGAAGTAATAATAATGAATAAATAATAATATACATAAACAAATTAATACCTAATTAATGTGTGATGACAAGTATAACAATACCAGTAATTACTTTCGTGTACACAACTTTAAACATGTGATAAGACAGACTGCTAAACGTAATTGGTTTGGGCAGATAAACACCATTAGGTATGGACAGGGAATAAAGCAGGACAGCTAGCACCCAGTTGCAGTCCCCAGTGTATTTTGAACATTAAAAATGCACTGGCGTGGCTACATAGTTGATGAAACTGCCAGGTTTAGGTATTTTCCTAATTTACCGTCAAACACACCTGATGTCCGTATGCAGGTTTGCTCGATCTCACCAACATTGGAAGACGGAACGTGAGACTAAACCCCATATAAATGATTTAATGTTAGTCTACATAACTTTTAACATATTTTAATCAGTAATTTCAATTTTTCAATCACTTACATCAAGAGCAAACTACATCAGCACCATCATCAATTTGATAACCTAATTATTCTACACTGCAAGTTCTGACTTCCATTCCCGGCAGTAGCAGCTACTCAATATTCCACCTCTGCCAATAGGAATCCGCCCCCTTGTGATAAATTCGGCATTCAGACTGTTAAAGTCCCTTTGTATTATTATTCTCCTTTTTACTATAAGGATAAACTTGAAAGTCTATTCCACCTCAAAGACTGTCTTCCCACCGCAATCTTGGTCATCTAACAGAGCGTCCGTCGTCTTTCCATTGGTGCAGATTGTCTTGCTTGTTTTGTCAATCTAGTTTGGTCCATCCTGTCTATATGTTCATTCCATTGTTGTTTTAAGAAATCTATTTTTTCTTGTAAGTTGAAAATTTTTAATTGTTCCCTTACAGCAACATTACAAATATGGTCTTTTAGGCTATATCCCAATATTATTCTTACGAATCTCATCTCTGTAGACTCAATTTGATTTTCCTTTGTTCTATTCAGTATCCAATTCTCACTACCATACGTAAGAAGTGGGACTGCTTATACTTTATAAAATCTGACAAAGGTTCCTATCCTAGTTTTATTTTTAAGCATTCTATAGAGTGTGCCACATATATTCTGGAAAGTGACTATTTTTTGTTTTAAATCTCTATCCTCATTGTACTAAATTAAACATCCTAAATAATTAAAATTATTAACTTGTTCAACCATACATCCATTTAATTCTATTTTTGTTCTAACTGGGAATTTACCTATAAGTTTTTAATTTGTCCATAATTTTACGTTTCTTTTTGATTATAACTTCAGCCATCATTTGCCCAGTTAATTCAGTAATAAATAAATCGTACCAGGTAATTCTACCTTTTATTTTTCACGTAACGATTTTGCAAAGGTATTCAATTTTCGTAATTTCTTCAAGTGTCTCATTGCAATCCCTGAACAAGCTTAACACAAGTTAGATTTCTGACGTGGCGCACATCTTTTGGACGTCACGTTTAACCTATGCACGTTGGGGTATACATGATATGCTGATTAATATCTCTGTCTCACACACACACCATGTACATAGTACGCTTTTTGGCGGCAATTGACAAATGCTCTTGTTTCTCAGTGTACAGCTATGGGCCTTGCAAATGCCTGCTGCATTTCCCTTTCACAGTCCATCTTATCGCATGTTTAAAATTACGTACACTATAGTAATTACTGGTGTATTTATACTTGTCATCACTATGTAATGACGTATTCATTCGTTTGTTATGTCTATTATAATTTATTCATTATTATTACTAATTTTGTATTAAATTAATTATTACACATTACCATTGTCATTTGTATACATGTTTAAGCACTAGTATGACTGTAAAAAATCCCGCTGCCACCAGCGGGAATCGAACCCGGACCTAGTAGTGCACCATGGGCTGTAGCACGGCGGGATAGCCTAACATCCCAATCCGCAGGCTTAGGAGAATCACCGGTGGATGTTATTTTTCCCCCTTGTGATCAAACATTATGCACATGAGTGTTCAGTGACCAACTTCACCATGCCAAGCAAGCACTTGATGGGTGGTCTCTGTTAGTCTTGAGTGCAGCCCCTTATACAGAGAGGCGTCATAAAACTATAAACCAACCCACATTGGCAATAGTACCATTAGTTGGACAGACAATTGTACGGAATTTCCTTCCAGACAGCCAGTGTATCACGACTTCAGTTCACAACGATATAACGTAGTGAGAATTGTGTGCTCCAATCAAGTGTCTTATTTATTCGCAAAGCACAAAAAGACACCAATAGCAAAACATAAATGTAGTACGTATTTTTTGCTCTACCTGTAATTCATACTTTTATTTATTGTTCTTACATTTAGTAATCACATCATCTTAAATAGTTACAAATAAAGATTCGTAAATTATAACACATACATTGAGTGGTTCAACATATTGCATGTTTCAAATATATGCTATTAGTTTAGAAGACTATAGTTAACATCTTTTTAGCCTACTATCCAAAGGCAAGATAGGCTTATGCAATCTATCACCTGGTTGTCTGAAAGTTTTTCATTATATCTCGGGAACCATTTAATGGATTTAAACCAAATTTGATACGTTCACAGTGCATTCTGTAAGTTCTGATTTATGAAAGCTATAATTTGATTGGTCCGCCATTTTAGAAGATTGTGCAAATTGAAAACATAAAGCTCTTACATTATAGGCCTATCTCGGGAACCATTTTACATATTAAACCAAATTTTGTACACGTTGGCAATGCTATTGTAAGCATTGAATTGAGAAACAAAAATATGTTATTGGTCTACCATTTTGAAAGATAATGCAAATTGAAAAAAGTAATGCTATTACACTTTATCTCAAGAACCATGAACCTAAATTAAACCAAATTTTGTACGCTGACAGTGAATTATGTACACATTAAATAGTGATAATGTTATTAAGCGACCATTTTGGAAGGTAGTGCAACATTACAAATAAAGTTTTATGTTATATCTTGGTAACTACACAACTAATTCCTGCCAAGTTTGGCATGTGAGTAATATTATTGTAGGGCATTTTTATATATGTAATTTAAATGGATAAGGCACTTATTTTTAAAATGGTGGCTCTATTGATATTTTAGGGTTACCTGCAATATATACCGTACTTTTTGACCAATTTTGACTAAGCTTGCTATACTGAAATTATCTTTTACGTGCATTAAACATGTCAATACATATCATATATTGTACGCCATTTTGTAAGATAGCGCCACATGAAAAATAAAGTGTTTGTGTCCTATCTCGGTAAACTATTAACTGATATCCACTGAATTCAGGCAACAAGTTATACACAATTATACAAATTAAACAAAGTTATATAAAAATTTACATGACATAAGGAGGTAGTCCCGCATTTTCAAAATCACAGAAATGTAAATATTTTATGTTGGTATGCAACAAGTCCCAAACTTTCAACAGACTTAATATGAAACAGTATCTATGACAAAAATAGAATGTGCCAATAAATCTGTTTTGTTCTCCAGTAGTGAAAATACCAACACATGAGAAAATAGAGCTTTTCTTGTAATCTGTACGGGACAAATCAACCTATTCCCACCGAACTTTTCACACTAGTAGTGCTATACATTACACCAAGTTTGAAGAGTGTCTGGATTTAATTACACTACGGCTGCAATATAAATAATTTGGATAAGTTTATCATTTATATTAAACAATATTGCCAATTTCATTTAATCTATGTATACTGAGAGTACACATTAGAAGCATCAAATACACTTACAGAGATCTTTTGCCGCAGTTCTGCAAGAAAGTGCCAGGAGATAAAATGCATAATTTATGCCAGATTTTGAGAACCAATCATCTACCTCCCACCAAATTTTTCACACAAGATGGTTCTATGTAAATTATTTAGATAAGTTTATCTTACCTATTAAATAATTTGACATATTTCAGTATGCATTAGAAGAATAAGATCTGCCTGTAAAGAGCCTGTTTTAGGATGTTTTGTATGACAATGCCAAATAAGAAATTAAAAGCTATTATAATATATCTCTGGAACCGGTTAAACAATTTCCACCAAATTCTGCACACAAGTAGTGTAACGGTCAGCCATGAAAACACAGACTGGTTTTCAAAATTATGTCACTGTAAATATTTGAAATTGATAATCCTAGTCTACGAAAACTTTAGACTGATTACTATCGCAGTTGATGTTTTGGATCCTACCTCCGTGATGTAGTTAGTTGCATGCCAGCTTACGGTACGAGGCGTTCTGTGTTCGATCCCAGGTAAGGCACGTGTGCATTTGTAATTGTCTCACTGGTATTGCATTTGTTTCTGGTTGCATCTGTAATGATATCGCTATTAACGAGACGTCAAAGACGCAACTATCATCTAATCTTTTAATAAATTCATCAAAATTATTTGCATCCATGAAAAGGAAAGTAGACTCATTAGTTATATTCATAACTTCTTTTTTCTAATTAATTCAGGTAAGTAGCTTTAAAAATGAAACCTTATCATCAAACACATTTGTTTGTAGTAAAAATTTCTGGTGAATTTATTGAGTATTCTTGACATTTATTTCGCAAATTTTTGCCTTTTTGTATTCAAATTTTTTTTTATTTTGCAAAGGAAGTTTAGTAACTAGCCTACACTTCCTCACCTAAGCTATGGTAAATAGCTCCTCATTTTTAAATACCTTTTTTGTTATCTGTACCTACTAATGATGAATAAAAATTTTTCACCCAACGTTTCAACATCGTAACTGTATAGTTTTTGTGTATTTTATTAAAATCATAGAGATAGAGTACACAGTGATAAATTATGTTATAATTCAGTGATAATTTTGATTTATCCATTTATACGGTGCGTGTTTAATATTGCTTTGGTTAACGTATCAAACTAGCGCATAGAATTAAAAAAAAATTAATTGAATAGCTTATCTTTTATTTTAAAAAAGGAAACTTTGAGTTTATTCCACGAGTTCCTTACAACATGCATATAATTTCTGTACAAGAGTTTACAATTTAAAAATTATGACTTAGAGCTATGCAGTAACTGCCGATTGTGGAAACTGAACGTCTTCTGTATTTACGAATAACAATTCACATGATAATTTTGCATTCTAGCCAATGAACACTGGTGATAAATGTGTTCTCTTTACATTGTGATAAAAACTAATAATCTAACATCTCATAATAAAACCAGCACTTAGTCACATTGTTATTCAAGGAGGATATTTTCAGGCAAAGACTCTTCCCATTGTTAATTTAATTCACAAATATAATCATAAACACTATCACAAATTTGATACTTTAAATTTTTTAATGCATACTTATAACTGCAAATATCACTTTCCACCAACATATACTAGGGCAGTGGTGGCTGAGCGGTTAGACTGCTCGCCTCCCACCAATGCAAACCGGGTTCAATTCCCGGCCGTCACTCTCAGATTTTCACAAGTGGGAATTGTGCCTAATGTTTCTGCTAGTCGGCGGGTTTTCTCAGACATCTTCCATTTCCCCTGCCCTTACATTCCGGCACTGCTGCATTCTTGCTTCATTTCACCCTCATCGGCTCTCAAGACCTCGTTGTTAAGAGCCATCCAAATCTCTCAACTGAACTCAACCAAAAACATACTACCATGCTCTGATTGGTCACTGCCACAGAATATTTGCTTAATTTTAAAATAAAACTACTTCTTTTCACTTGTAAGAAAAACCCAACATGCACACAGAGGCGTAACTAGAGACTTGCAGGACATTGTATAGTGGGGTCCCCCCCATACTTAACTTAACTTACATAAATATATTACTAATATATAACTTAGATTTAATGAATTAGCTTTATATCACATAACTAGAAATACGTAACTCTAAAAATAATTTATAAGGTATTTACCATTTATTTCAACATTAATATTTACATGTTTAATCTCTCTAATGTTAAGAATACTGTTCTCTTGAAAGAAAAATGTACTGGGTTATGATGGCCTTCATGTTGTGGGTTCCTGGACATTTGCCAGACCANCCCCCCCCCCCACCACAAATGCATGTGACTTACTAAGGTCTATAGTGAAGCATCATATTGAATTAACATAAATATATACGTTTATAAATTTTTATTAAAATTTCCATGGAAATATTTGATTTCCCTGACCTGAGAAGGATGGTGGGTGGGGTTTGAGACATTATTGTTTGTCCCAAGTCCTGAGGAACCTCAGGGAGGGCCTGCTTTTAGTAAAACATTCATCTGCACTGGAGTTTTATGATCACGCCTTGTGTTATGTAAGTAGTGTTTGAGAAGCCAGTACACTGAGCTATACCCAGGGCACGCTGGCTAAACAATTACGATCATTACACATTTTTATACCTCTAGCAACACCATACTGCATCATGGGAAGTTGCTGGAAGAAGTCGAATTACTATAATATGAAAGATAGTATGTAGTAGTTTTGCCAGCCACTATCATACTTCTCTATCAGCAACTGTCAGTCAGAATAAAATGTTATATGCCAACCCAGTAAAACAGCATCATCCAACTGAAAGTAAATACATACTTGCCTTTAATATTGCAAAGCATTATAGAAAACAAGAACATACATAAATTATTCCAAATAAAATCCAAACTACTGTATTGTGTAACCATAATGTAAAAAAAATCAGCTTGCCCAAAGCTCTCAATTAATAACTGGTTATGTTTATCCCTGCTGGTAACATGCAATGGATTATAAGAAAATAATACAACAATATCATTAAAATTGCTGCGGAGATGGTCAAGACAGTGATAGATGGAATGACGTCTTTGAAAGGTGTGCCACTAACCTTACCACTGGACGCAATTTGAGCCAACGTACACGTGGCACGTCCCAGAAAGTCATGATCACTCAAGTTGGAACTAGGCGAGTCAACATCGTAAACTTCGAACTTGATGTGCTGCTGTTCCTCGAACCTGTAAGCCATCAGAATCTTGGATGCAAATTCTGGATCATGACAGTTGTCGATGGTTTCTGTGCGATGGTACTCCACCCAACGATCCTCGCAAAATGGACGTATGAAAGTAACACACATCGGGTCTGATTTTGAGAAGAGATCTGCACATGCTAATGACCTAAAAAAAAAGAAAACATACATGAGAGGGTAAGTGCATGCAATGAAATTACGTTTTGCATAAATTTGCTGATATGCATTACACAAATATTATTAATTTTGTAAGAGTAGTTAGTTTTCCTGGATTACAAATTATGTTGCAAGAAAGTAAAACAGTAGCTTCAGACACTATAACAGCAACATCTTGGTGGTGACCCTATTATACACTGAGGTGACAAAAGTCATGGGATAGCAATATGAAAATATACAGATGGCAGTAGTATCGCGTACAAAATGTATAAATGGGTAGTGCATAGGTTGAGCTTTCATTTGTAGTCAAGTGATTCACATGAAAAGGTTTCTGACGTGATTATGGCTGCACGACGGGAATTAACCGACTTTGAACGCGGAATGGTAGTTGGAGCTAGACGCATGGGACATTCCATTTCGGAAATGGTTAGGGAATTCAACATTCCGAGATCCACAGTGTCAAGAGTGTGCCGAGAATACCTAATTTCAGGCATAACCTCCCACCATGGACAACGCAGTGGCCGACCGCCTGCACTTAATGACCGAGACCAACGACGTGTGCGCAGAATGGTCAGTGTTAACAGACAAGCAACACTGCGTGAAATAACCGCAGGAATCAATGTGGGACGTACGACGGACGTGTCCGTTAGGACAGTGCGGCGAACTTTGGCTGTACTGGGCTATGCCAGCAGAAGACCGACTCGAGTGCCTTTACTAACAGCACGACATCGCCTGCAGCGCCTCTCCTGGGCTCGTGACCATATCGGTTGGACCCTAGACGACTGGAAAACCGTGGCTTGGTCAGATGAGTCCCGATTTCAGTTGGTAAGAGCTGATGGTAGGGTTCGAGTGTGGCGCAGACCCCACGAATCCATGGACCCAAGTTGTCAACAAGGAACTGTGCAAGCTGGTGGTGGCTCCATAATGGTGTGGGCTGTTTTTACATGGAATGGACTGGGTCCTCTGGTCCAACTGAACCGATCATTGACTGGAAAGGGTTATGTTCAGCTACTTGGAGACCACTTGCAGCCATTCATGGACTTCATGTACTCAAACAACGATGGAATTTTTATGGTTGACAATGCGCCATGTCACTGGGCCACAACTGTTCGCGATTGGTCTGAAGAACATTCTGAAAAATTCCAGCGAATGATTTGGTTATCAAGATCGCCCGACATGAATCCCATCAAACATTTATGGGACATAATCGAGAAGTCAGTTCGTGCACAAACTCCTGCACCGGCAACAATTTCGCAATTATGGACGTCTATAGAGGCAGCATGGTTCAATATTTCTGCCGGGGACTTCCAACGACTTGTTGAGTCCATGCCACGTCGAGTTGCTGCACTTCGCTGGGCAAAAGGAGGTCCGACACGATATTAGGAGGTATCCCATGACTTTTGTCGCCTCAGTGTGTGTCTATATATATATATCCAGTATCCAGTTACCTCTATAATTAAAGGGGAAAATCAACTAAGCCTTAGGCTAATTGTGAGACTTGAAAAATACCTCAACAGAGGTAAAAATTACCAAGTTCAAGAAGGCATGATTCTCAAGATGAACCAGCTATGTCCAATACTTGGTTCATGAAATTTATAACCAACACCAGAAAAGTACTGCAATTGTATAGATATCCCCTAGTAGAAACAAATAGTGTCCTGCACAGCTTTTCACAAGTGACAACACTCAATACCACAGATGCATACTTGTAGGTTCCTCTAAAGCCTACATTTGCCTGACTTAATTAAGCAAATTCCTGTAAGGACTTGCAGAAAGAGATTAACCAATCACGTAGTATTCTCTGTTTCATATCACTCAGTAAAATTTGATGAGACGTTGTGACAAACCTTCAAAATATGTAAACAGTAAAAGTCCCTATTTGCAAAGTACTGTCTCAGCTGATGGTTGTTACGGGATGTATGTTATTATGTTGGCAGTCTTTGAGATGATCCTAGAAGAAAATAGTACTCTGCATTAAAAATTATAATGTAGAAATTTAAAGATAATTACAACATTTATGGCTAAAATTAAGCTAATAGACTAATGTACAGAGCAAGGGCTTTAAAAACATTAAGAAATATTATGGTAGAGCATGAGAACATTACAGTCATGTGAAAGGTTTCCACCAATCCCACTTGTCTATAGTCTCTAACCATCCAGTGAAACACCATTGTCATTGAGCTCTCTTACGTCGACTCATAATTTATCTATATGAGAGAATTCCTTGCTGGTGGTGTCCGAATATTATATATGTAGTTAATTATTTTTGTATTTACGTATTTCATTAAATGTAGTTCGTCGTATGTGCCTTTTTAGAACAGTCTCCTCAGTGAAATGAATCCTATTGACACGTGTCTGTGTTACGTACGTGTTTCACTGAATTGGCTATGCAACTGTTAAAACAAAACAAAGAAATAAAATCTTTTCATGTAAAGAATACTATGGAGTATGCTATTCATGGTAAAGTGAGCACTTTTGAAAGCGCTCTCATTTGGAATAATGGTGAATAAATATATTTTATTTTAGCCTTAGACGTTATACTTTCAAGTACGGTGGAATAAACACACTGTGTTTATTACTTACATGGCAATATTTATTTAAAAAGGTAGTTAAAGGATAAAAAATGGCTGTAAGGAAAAAGTAACTAGAGCCTCAAAAGTGCTCGTGGTAATTACATAGAATAGCGGCTTTACTGAGGGAAACATAGTACACCCATAACAGTAACATGAATGGGTTCTGCACAGCTTACCTTTTTAATATTGATGAGGGCGTAATGGTAAAATAAGTAGAACATTTTAAATAAAATTAATAAAATACGAGTAGTTTGGCCGCTTTGTTTACGTTGGATGCCATGCTAAATAGCCATGTTATGCTGTACTAACGCCACTTATCGGCCGCGGATGTGAAGACTTACAGCACTTTAGTTCGCCAGTGTATGGCATACAGTGCAGTTCTCGGTGAGTGGAGTGTTGGTGCGTGTGTGGTTTGTGACGTCCAAATCCGACCGTGTGAAGGCTTGTGATTGTAGAATGGAGGGTGCTAGTACGAGTGTTTCTGTGCGCAATAGCCGGCTATGTGGCGGGTGTTACTTGGACGTTTTAATATATCATGGTCTTTTGTTGAGTGAGGTAAGGTGCAAGTTATGCACGACGATAGTTGAATTGGCGGAGGACAGTGGAATTGTACCCGCCGCCTACCTAGTTGAGTTAATTCATACACTTCCGGTATGTTTTACTGTTACTTTAAAACCATACAATCCTAGATTAGAATAAAATTGTAGGTTAGATTAAAACCCTGCAATCCTAGGTTAGATTATCACCCTATAATCCTAGGTTGGTTAGATTAAAAATGTAAAATAGTGATTCACTCATCGTGGGGTTAGGTTAAGTTAGGTTAGGTGGGCACATATTAAAAATTGGATGCACAAATGTTAAATTCAGGTGTTTTCGTATTTTTTGTGGGTGTATTATTAGTGATTTTATCATACAATTTCCCTGATCTTCATAGCCCTCCCCACTATCATATTTGTGGTTTGTATTGGTAATACGTTAATGCCCCTAGTATATTCATGTTCTGTGTAATTAGTAATTTGGAAATACACCACTTTCGGTGATTTTTTCTTTTATTTTCAGAAAAGCCTCTATTCTATATAATTACCGTGCTCACTTTACCACAAACAGCCTATAATATATTGTAACATTCATTAATTAAAGGAAACTGCGCACTTAATACTGTTTTCAGTGTTTTTAATCACGAACAACAGGTTATGGGCCCATGCTGTGGATAAAATATATTGCTGAAATTAAAAAGAAGATTAAAGGAAACTGCAGTCGTTCAAGTCTTCACTAAAGGGTAAGTAAAAAAAATCATCTTTGAAAATTGCTTTGCATCATGNATATTGCTGAAATTAAAAAGAAGATTAAAGGAAACTGCAGTCGTTCAAGTCTTCACTAAAGGGTAAGTAAAAAAAAATCATCTTTGAAAATTGCTTTGCATCACGACACAAAATATTTTTTGCATGGAGCCCTTAAAACGAAACAATTAGGACACTTGAAGAAAACAGGTTCAAGATGTCNGACACAAAATATTTTTTGCATGGAGCCCTTAAAACGAAACAATTAGGACACTTGAAGAAAACAGGTTCAAGATGTCCTTATAAAAAATTAACTTGGGGGCATGTTTCTGATACCATAAATGAATCCACTCTTAAGGATGAATTAGAGAAGTAGCAAAAATGTGATTTAGAAGCAAAAACTGACTTAATACTGCTAGTATCAACAAGTGAACAAAAATAAATAAATTTCACCACTTCTAAAGATATCTGGAATACACTTGAAAAGAATTTTCAGAGTAAAACACCAGCTAAAAAGACTACTCTTTTGAAACAACTAATTTTGCAAAAAATGCACTNGAAAAGAATTTTCAGAGTAAAACACCAGCTAAAAAGACTACTCTTTTGAAACAACTAATTTTGCAAAAAATGCACGAAAGTGATGATATGAGGGATTATCTAAATAAATTTAGTGATACAGTAGACAAACTTGCAGACATGGATATTACAATAAATAATGATCTCCTTAGTATAATGATGTTATATTCAGTGCCATCTTCTTTTGAAAACGTGTAGAATAGCTGTAGACTGTCCCTGAGTCAAGGGACAGCCTACAATCTCCTGAAGATTTAAAAATTAAAATTTTAGAAAAAAGTGAGGAAAGGAAAAATAATCATTCTAGTAATAAAACACAAAATGTAAACACTTTTCTTGGTAAAAGTAAGGGTGCTCAAAGTACTTCCAAAATAAACTACACTTTCAAAAATCCATTCATAGCAGAACTAGTATTTCAAAAATTCAGTGCTGTAACTGCAAAAAATTTGGGCAAAAGGCTAGTAAACTCAGATCAAAAGAGCACTAGAAAAAAAACAAGAAACTTTAATGGTAAAGGAAAAGTGTTTATCATCCGATGCCTCCGACAACACAAATAATTTAGTTTGGTGCTTAGACACAGTGGATGTGTGTTCCAACAGAGGAATGTTTGATAGCATCAATAANCCTGATCTTCATAGCCCTCCCCACTATCATATTTGTGGTTTGTATTGGTAATACGTTAATGCCCCTAGTATATTCATGTTCTGTGTAATTAGTAATTTGGAAATACACCACTTTCGGTGATTTTTTCTTTTATTTTCAGAAAAGCCTCTATTCTATATAATTACCGTGCTCACTTTACCACAAACAGCCTATAATATATTGTAACATTCATTAATTAAAGGAAACTGCGCACTTAATACTGTTTTCAGTGTTTTTAATCACGAACAACAGGTTATGGGCCCATGCTGTGGATAAAATATATTGCTGAAATTAAAAAGAAGATTAAAGGAAACTGCAGTCGTTCAAGTCTTCACTAAAGGGTAAGTAAAAAAAAATCATCTTTGAAAATTGCTTTGCATCACGACACAAAATATTTTTTGCATGGAGCCCTTAAAACGAAACAATTAGGACACTTGAAGAAAACAGGTTCAAGATGTCCTTATAAAAAATTAACTTGGGGGCATGTTTCTGATACCATAAATGAATCCACTCTTAAGGATGAATTAGAGAAGTAGCAAAAATGTGATTTAGAAGCAAAAACTGACTTAATACTGCTAGTATCAACAAGTGAACAAAAATAAATAAATTTCACCACTTCTAAAGATATCTGGAATACACTTGAAAAGAATTTTCAGAGTAAAACACCAGCTAAAAAGGCTACTCTTTTGAAACAACTAATTTTGCAAAAAATGCACTAAAGTGATGATATGAGGGATTATCTAAATAAATTTAGTGATACAGTAGACAAACTTGCACTGTACCTATAATGTTTAAATAATGATCTCCTTAGTATAATGATGTTATATTCAGTGCCATCTTCTTTTGAAAACCTGTAAAATAGCTGTAGACTGGCCCTGAGTCAAAGGGACAGCCTACCATCTCCTAAAGATTTAAAAATTAAAATTTTAGAAAAAAGGGAAGCAAGAAAAATACTTATTCTAGTAATAAAACAGAAAATGTAAAAGCTTTTCTTGGTAAAAGTAAGGGTGCTCAAAGTACTTTCAAAATAAACTACACTTTCAAAATCCATTGATAGCAGAACTAGTATTTCAAAAATTCAGTGCTGTAACTGCAAAAAATTTGGGCAAAAGGCTAGAAAATTCAGATGAAAAGAGCACTAGAAAAAAACAAGAAACTTTAATGGTAAAGGAAAAGTGTTTATCTTCCGATGCCTCCGACGACACAAATAATTTAGTTTGGTGCTTAGACACAGTGGATGTGTGTTCCAACAGAGGAATGTTTGATAGCATCAATAANACACAAATAATTTAGTTTGGTGCTTAGACACAGTGGATGTGTGTTCCAACAGAGGAATGTTTGATAGCATCAATAAAAATGAAAACTGTGGTATGTAAAAATTGGCATCCAAAGATCAAAATACATCTATAAATGGCACAGGTACAACAAGAATTGTGGTAAATTCTGAAGACCATATTTTAGTTTCACACACATTATACAGGAAGCAGAAGAAATAACTCCCGAATTTGCCACCGCCATGGGCTCGGCGCTAGTGGTGGTAGGCGGCCCGGGGTTGTCTCATAGTGCAGCAACACCGCTGCCATTTCAGTCGCCACCATGGCATGGAGCGGTGAACATCGTGCATTTGTCCTTGAAACCTATTTTTAAAATGGCGATTCTATAATCACAACGCAGCAATTATTTTGTACGCGCTTCGGGATAGGTCGGCACGGTGCAGTCCCTGACAGGAAACCGTTCTATTGTAGGTAAAAATTTTTAGAGTCACAGGTTCGGCTTTAAAAAATGCACCGCCAGGTAGATTTCGCAGCGCTCAAACTCCACAGAACGTTCAATTACTCCAACAAGCAGTTACCAAATCTCCAAGACGTTCAGTCCGTAGGTACGCTGCCAGCTTTGGAATATCTGATCGTAGTGTGAGAAGAATGTTACACCAAGACCTCCACTTTAATCCGTACAAAATCATGGTTGTGCAGGAACTTAGTCTTGCACTAACCCGGTTGGCATAACGTAGAACAGTCCGATTCCTGGAAAACGTTCCAACAGACGCAGTTGTGCTCCCAAGTGACGAAGCACATTTTCATAATAGTCCTAAGCAGTTGTTTGTCTTAAAAGCATATTGGGCAGAAAATAATCCTCGGCAACTTCATGAGCGACCTATCCATAGCCAACGTGTCACTGTTTGGTGTGCTGTAGCAGACTTTGGAATAAAAGGCCCGTATTTTGTTGAGGAGGANTCCATAGCCAACGTGTCACTGTTTGGTGTGCTGTAGCAGACTTTGGAATAAAAGGCCCGTATTTTGTTGAGGAGGAAGGACGAACAGTTACAGTAACGTCTCATTGTTACGTGAAGATGTTACACAACTTCCTGGAGCCGAAACTGAATGAACGTGGAAATCCTGCTGTATGGTTTCAACAGGATGGTGCCACCGCTCACACAGCAAGAGAATCTACGGCAGTCCTAAGACAAATGTTTCCAGGGCGTTTAATCTCACTGCGAGGCGACATCCCGTGACCAGCTCGTTCACCCGATCTTACCGCCTGTGACTTCTTTCTCTGGGGCTACCTGAAGAGTAGAGTCTACAAAAACAAACCGACGACAATCGATGAACTCAAAGCTGCTATCCGACACGAAATTGCGGAAATTCCACAAGAGATGACGAGGAGAGTAATGCGTAATTTCAGTTTGAGGCTTCAGACATGTATAGACAGTGACGGTCGGCATTTGAGTGAGATTACTTTTAAATAGTAAGTGAAAATTAAAAAAAGATTATGTTTAAACATTAAGTGAAAATTAAAAAAAAGATTATGTTTAAAGATTAAGTGAAAATTAAAAAAAGGTATGTTTAAAAATTAAGTGAAAATTAAATCAAACTAAATGGCAAACATAATTCTTTTAGATGGTTTAATAAAATTTTGACTAGAATTGTTTGTGTATTTTTTATTAGCCTTTCAAATTCAGGAGTTATTTCTGCCGCTCCCTGTATGTTCCGAATTTGAGAACTAATCTGCTATTAGTCTCAAAAATAACAGACAAAGGTTATGATGTCATATTTCACAACAATGCTGCCCCAGTGAACAATCAGAAGGGAATAATCATACTCAAGACCAACAAAACCAATGGGTTGTATTGTGTTGGTACTCAAATTAACAAGACATTTTTCCAAACTTGCAATAACACCACTGTTGATAACAAACTAAAAATGTGGCATCGGAAACTTGGGCATGTTAATGAAAGGGACATGAAAGTTGCCCTCAAGGAAGGATATTTAAAAGGTCTAAATTTCAAGAAAAAAGATTTTCTAGGTAACTGTGAAACCTGCATAAAAGGAAAGTTAACAAAGCCTCCATTTTCTGTTAATGAAAATCGCAGAACTTCTGAAGTATTTGAAATTATTCATTCAGATGTTTGTTGTCCCCATACAATGTGAATCTCATGGGGGATCAAAATATTTTGTAACTTTTATAGATTAACATAGTCATTGTCAAGTATATTTTCAAAAGTAAAAAAAAATCAAGTTTTCAAACATTTCAAGAACTACAAAAATTAAGTTGAAACTATTTTGAGAAGAAAATAGTCTCTCTTCAAAGCGACAATGAAAAGTCTGAGTACTGCAACAGCAAAATGGAACAGTTTCTGAAGGAAAATGGAATCAGAAGACGACTGGCTTGTACATACACTCCACAGCAAAATTGTTTGGCTGAACGAAACAATTTTGCACTTGTGGAAAAGGCACAATGTCTTCTAATAAAATCAAATTTGTGAATGACATTTTGGGCAGAGGCAGTTAATACAGCCAATTACTTTTATAACATAACACCATCACGTATTCTCAACGATCAAACAACATTTCTTAAATAGGTCGGACAAGTACCATCAGTCCATCACCTTCACATATGCCGCTCAAAAGCATTTGTTTTGAATACAGATAAAGAAAGAAAAAAGTTTGATGCAAAGGTAACTGATGGAATTTTCATGGGAAACGAAAGGTTTGACACATGACGACCAGGAAGCTTGGCACGTCACCTAGTCTACACGAGGGGCTCTTTTATGCAGGTTCAGGCAGAGAATCCTGAGTGGCCTTATAGGCTGATTGTTGTGGGAGCACCTTAGCTCGGAGGGAGCCGGGATACAGAGTCAACCTGGTTGGGCAGCGGCAAGCTATGTAGGCGTTTAAGGCGGCATGGGTGGCGGTGGATACTGGCTTACCACCTGTAGACTGACGCTGTAGCTGACCGCTGGCAGGCTGCGGCGGACGACTCTCCGGGCCCCGTCCAGGGGCNCTAGCGTCAAGGTAGATGGTGCTGGCGAGGCCCAGCCCACGGGCAGTCCGAGCCGCAGGCGGACGATGACGGGATGCAGTGTGCCGGCGATCTTCCGGGGTGGTTCGAATAAGTTACTAGGACTGGGGAGTGAGGCTCCTGCAGTCGGCGGGCGGCTTGTGCCTGAACCCGAATGGAGGAAAGGCTGAAAGCCGACTGGGATGGGTTACTTGGTAATTGGTTGGCTGTAGGAGCAGTAGATGCCTTCTTATCAGCACACTTAGTCGCTCCTCATCGGGTGGATGGCAGTAGGTTAGGTACTACGGGTCGTCGCAGCAAGCAAGGGGCAGGTGACAGTAATTCCCTAGCTAAGAGTACCTAGATAAGATAAAGTCACGCCTCGTCATGCCTGTGCTCCAACCGGCGAATCACACGCGGTGAATGGAGCAGGTTAGCTGACGTGGGGTGGCACTAAAGCTTTGTCGTGAGCCGCTCAGAGGCTACTGGGTCACATCTGTCAGGCCTGGTACTCCAACCGGCGAATTGCAAGCAGTGGATGGAGTGGGTTAGCTGACTCGGGTGGTCCAGTTGCTTCCTCGTGAAGTGTACATAGTAGGGGGCTCTACCGTACGTGTGCGCCAAGTGCCTTTGCGCACTGGGCCCAGAATATAGGTGGCCGGCAAATCGTGTGGTGTTTTGCGACGTACGAACTACCCAGTTAATGGAGCCCGTNTGGGCCCAGAATATAGGTGGCCGGCAAATCGTGTGGTGTTTTGCGACGTACGAACTACCCAGTTAATGGAGCCCGAAGTTCTACCCTGGTATCTGCAATGGTTTGGCAAGACTCGGTCACCTGCCACTCACTTGGGGGACGGCGTTTACATGGGGGGTTGAGAGGTACAAATTACCCTTGGAATTAGAACGCAGTGCGTCGACTGGAATGTAACTCCTAGGCTTTCGTGGTTACCAAGCAACCGGCAGAATTTACGTTACTAACACGTGACGAGGACCTGTTAAAGCAAGAGCAAGCCTAGANTGGGCCCAGAATATAGGTGGCCGGCAAATCGTGTGGTGTTTTGCGACGTACGAACTACCCAGTTAATGGAGCCCGTAGTTCTACCCTAGTATCTGCAATGGTTTGGCAAGACTCGGTCACCTGCCACTCACTTGGGGGACGGCGTTTACATGGGGGGTTGAGATGAGAGGTACAAATTACCCTTGGAATTAGAACGCAGTGCGTCAACTGGAATGTAACTCCTAGGCTTTTGTGGTTACCAAGCAACCGGCAGAATTTACGTTACTAACACGTGACGAGGACCTGTTAAAGCAAGAGCAAGCCTAGANGTGGTTACCAAGCAACCGGCAGAATTTACGTTACTAACACGTGACGAGGACCTGTTAAAGCAAGAGCAAGCCTAGAGCAACTAATAAAGTAGTCATGAGAATGACTCAAACCCTACTGTCATCTAGTGTGGTCCTGAAGGGATGGGGTGAAACACTCCCAAGTGGAATGGCAGTGGTAGGGCGAGCTGCTGAGTTGCCAAGGCAGAGGAAGTCAATGCAATTACAACTTGACATCAATTAGCGTTCTGGAGGTTCGTCCGGCCCTAAATAAAGACAGGTGTCTTCCTTCGGATCGTTCGGGCATCTTTGGCCAGCCGACTTCTCCCTATGTGGGTGGCATCATCCCTTGCTGCGATCTCTTGGCGAGGGTTGGAAACGGAGTAGCTCTATGTTGCGAGTGGTATCACGGCGCTTAGTTAGGGGCAGGCCGGCTATGTTCAGGTGGCAAGGCACGGGCGCATGACTGATGTGGTTATTTTATTGTTACTGGCAATGGTGAGTAGTATTCATCTCTCGGGTGTAGCAGTTTGGGTTCGTCCCCGGTAAGGGTGTCATGGCTTCCCACAGGCTGAGTTGAATTTTAGATGTATACACAGTGTATTGTCAGCTACGCATAATGCATTAGGTTATAGAATTTGGAATCCAATAAAAAGAAATATTGAAGTATCTCAAAATGTTAAAATATTGGATGAAATGTATCAAACAAAAGAATCAAGTACTGATATTTTCACAAGTAATTCTGAGAGCATCTCAAATGAAAAAAATCAAATTGACATAAANCAAAAGAATCAAGTACTGATATTTTCACAAGTAATTCTGAGAGCATCTCAAATGAAAAAAATCAAATTGACATAAATATGCAGAAAATGAAAGTATCTGTTGTAACATCTAATGTAGAAGCTCTTCCAGAAACTGAAGATGAAATAGAACATGATATTGAAGAAACTGGAATGGAATAAGGAGAAGAAATAGAATCTACAGTCATATCCAAGCATAAAAGAAAACCTCCAGTATGGATAAAGGATTATGACATAGGTTATGATGATGTGATGCTCTCTGAAAAAATTAATCAAGAATTTTCTGACAAATGGAATAAAGCAATTAAAGAAGAAATCAAAGCACACTTACTGAATGAAACTTGGATTTTAACAGAAAAAGATGCAAAAAACATTGTTGGCTGCAAGATGATATTAAAANAATTTTAACAGAAAAAGATGCAAAAAACATTGTTGGCTGCAAGATGATATTAAAAGAGAAATTGAACGCAGCAAATCAACTTGAAAGAAGAAAGGCTAGACTTGTAGCAAAAGAATTTACTGAGCATCCAGGGAGGGACTATTTGGAAACATATGCTCCAGTTGTAAAACTGAGTTCGAAAAGACTTTTACTTTGAATNAGCATCCAGGGAGGGACTATTTGGAAACATATGCTCCAGTTGTAAAACCGAGTTCGAAAAGACTTTTACTTTGAATGGCAGCAGAAGAGAATCTTAAAATTCACCAATTAGATGCACCAACAGCATTCTTAAATGTTAACTTAGATAATACAGTATTCATGGAGAAACCAGCATTCCTCGAAAAATGCTTGTATGAAATAACGATTTTGCCCTTCCCCGAAACTCGTCATTGGTACCCCTTCCCTTCCCACCACCCCCTCAGATCCATTGACCAATAAAACTGTTCATGTGGATCAGTCCGTGCAGGAAATACATTGAATCTCCCAGACCCACCGACCAATAAACTAACCGCATCTATGCGCCAAACTATTTCCGTATGTATCAATCTGCTACCAGTTCGTATTATTCACCTATGTATCATTTCACTGTCAGATAGTATAATGCAGTTGATTGGCTCCCCTCTTCCCCCTAGATCTCAACAACCAATGAAACCGCCTCAGGCCTATCCCATAACACGAGTCCCATATAAATTAATAGAATAGTTAATAAAAAANAACAACCAATGAAACCGCCTCAGGCCTATCCCATAACACGAGTCCCATATAAATTAATAGAATAGTTAATAAAAAAAAATGTAGTTTTTAAAACAATTTAAGTTTCGTAGGCAACATAAGTGTTTGTGAAAATATGTCTACCACATGACTGTACTTGTAATGTTTGCATTAGTGCAGAACAAAGTCTTTTATAATGTGTGTGCAGAATTCAGTAAAATAATTGTAGGGAACGCACTGCTATCAAAATATGTTTTAGGAAAACAGTACGGTAGNTGTGTGCAGAATTCAGTAAAATAATTGTAGGGAACGCACTGCTATCAAAATATGTTTTAGGAAAACAGTACGGTAGTAGGAAAAAGTTTCTTCGTTTGATAATACAGTACCCTTCCGATTTACCAGGGGCAGCTTAATCGTGGAGCCACCAGTTCAAAGTCAAATACTGAACAGCTGCTGCAAGTCGCACGTGCGAAGCAGTTTTCTTGCCAGGTTGTACGAAAGAGTGCTCTCTCAAAAGAGTATTCTTTAAATTGAGACACAATCTCAATTTCACAGAGCGAAGGCATGAGAGAGCTCGAAGCAGTACTCTCGTAACGTTGTGCGAAAGAGTACTCTCTTGAAAGAGTATTCTTTAAATTGAGACACAGCCTCAATGTTCTCACATGGTACCAAACCTCTGCGATGCACTTCATGCACCAGCCAGGCAGAGCCTCAATTGGCCCAGAGAGCACTCTCTCGTTGTCTCACTACGTCATGATGTCAGAGAGAATGCTCTCTAGTCGTCTCAATTTGTCTGAGAGAATGCGAAAGTGCGAGAGCACGAAGTTGTGGNGATGTCAGAGAGAATGCTCTCTAGTCGTCTCAATTTGTCTGAGAGAATGCGAAAGTGCGAGAGCACGAAGTTGTGCACTCGCTGGCGCTCTCTCTCTCTCTCTCTCTCTCTCTCTCTCTCTCTCTCTGACCATGCGCCATATTTGTTTACAATCTTTCCGTGTTTGAATAAGGTTATAGCAGCTTTGAGCCGAAACCTCGTAACATTTCATCAGAAAGTGTTTAATTTCAACTGTTTTAAACAACGAAATAACTTACGTAACACGTATTTATAAAAAATATAAATACGGATATCTGACAGTCTCGTTTTTTTATCACTTTGATGCAACATGATGGTAATATGTAAAACAAGAATAATAGTATTGTCTGCGATAATAATTATTCTGGTAGTGCTATAATTATTTGTGAAATATTTTGAACACATATATGTTAATTCACAATAGCTATGATTACGATTTTAGCTTATCATCATTTCCCGCCTTTAGGCATCAGCTATCTGCATGACGGAGAAACGAGAGTGGTTGTCTCAATTCCACAGAACGAGAACGTGAGTGAGCACGAAGCAGTGTTCTCGTCAAGTTGTGTGAAAGAGTGCTCTCTCGAAAGGGTAATCTTTAAATTGAGATACGGCCTTAACAACATTTAAAAAATGTAAACAAACCTGCACGAAAGAGATAACTCCACTTCTGAAGTGGGCAAAGCAGCAGTACCAGCCGAAAATTTTACCGACATTGCGTATCAAACACTAAACGAATATTCTATCAAGGCAGCATAGAAAAGGCAACTTCTCAGAAACAGTGTTCATTCCACATTCAACATGCATATCAACAAGTACAAAAACTATGAATACTAGCGCTAAGATCAAACATGGTAGGGGAATATGGGAAAGTCGCAGAAAAAACGCGAGACACCGATGCCAGCGCTCTTAGCGGTGTGGACTGTTTCTGCGGTGATAAGCAGTTTATGAAACCGCGGTCAAGTCAGTAGATTTCAACCGCAAAGAAAGTACTACACAGAATCATAGCAGCCATGACAGATCCGCGTAATAAAGCAATATCAAAAACATTTCCCTTCACTTATTTATAATAAAATCAATTAAAAAACATTTTAATTTTTTTTATTCGAAGACAAATAACGTACAAGTAATAAGACAAATATAAGATTAAAATCCGGGAACCAAACCTTATAAAATAATATGCAAAAACCAGCAAATAGGTTTTTGTAGAATATATATTTAAATTTGTAACAAAAATTGTACTCGAACCAGACACATGACACCAACACCAAAATAAAGCGGAAACCTTCCACAACATCGCACATATGCCACAATTTGCACTGCGGTCGAAAGTTTTTCCGGACACCGAAATGCAAATACTTGCGCGCAAAATTACTGTGCCAAGAAATGCAGCCTAGCGAGTGACGAAACAGCAAAGTTCATGATTTTTTTTAGAGTACTCACGGTAATGCTACACTAAAAATGAAAGCACTTCCTGCAAGAATATAGTCTACATTTTAATATAACTACTAAATAAAGAATTCTTGCAAGAAAAATAAAAAACTACACTGCAACAAAATATACGCAAATTGACAATAAGTTAATGAAATTGAAACCACATCTGAGATCGAACCAGGGAAAGTACACACATGACACCAACACCAAAATAAAGCGGAAACCTTCCACAACATCGCACATATGCCACAATTTGCACTGCGGTCGAAAGTTTTTCCGGACACCGAAATGCAAATACATGCGCGCAAAATTAGGATGCCAAGAAATGCAGCCTGGCGAGTGACGAAACAGCAAAGTTCATGATTTTTTTTTACAGTACTCACGGTAATGCTACACTAAAAATGAAAGCAATTCCTGCAAGAATATAGTCTTCATTTTAATATAACTATTTAATAAAGAATTCTTGCAAGAAAAATAAAAAACTACACTGCAACAAAATATACGCAAATTTACAATAATATAATGAAATTGAAACCACATCTGAGCTCGAACCCGGGATAGTACACACATGACACCAACACCAAAGTAAAGCTAAAACCTTCCACAACAATGCATATATGCCACAATTTGCACTGCGGTCGAAAGTTTTTTCCGGACACAGAAACAGCAAGAGTTATGCGCTGTGTAAGTGGTTTTTTTCTTAAAGCCTGGTTTGTGCCTTTTGCATATTTCAAGAATATTTAACTATTTTCTACGGTAATTGATATTTACTGTGATACTGCCGTCTTTAATAATATTGCATGCTATTTTAAATATCTTTGTAGCATATTTAACACTTGTTCCAAATTTATAAAACCAAGTATAGTTACTTTTCCACTGTTTGTGAAAAGTTTTACGAAAATGTGTATTTCAAATGTAATTGTACTTTTAATACTTTATCGCAATGCTTCTCTTTGCGCCTTCCTTATTGAGCTTATATTGAAAAAAAAATTTGTTGGTTTTTTTAATAGTCTAAGTGGAAATATCTTAATTATGTATTTATTTATTCTTTTTATGAAATTCTGAAACGTCTATTCCCACAAAATATGCTGCATCAATTGTTTACATTTGTAACCTTCTGTTTATAATGTAATTTGTGTTTGCTGTAAAGCGTAAATATTATTATAATAAAGTGTTGTGTTACTTTTCCGCTCGGGTGTTTCCCTTAATTATTTAGTTAAAATGTACAATATTAATTATTCTTTTTTTATAGTATGGTAATATTTGTCTGTTCCCCAAAACCTTCATACTTTCTTTATTACATGCTGTCAGTATTTGTGACTTTTCCACATATTTTTTTAACACACAAAGAGTGATGCGACATCTGTTACTCATATTACTCATCTCACTCTCTTTCGCATTGTGCCACCATCCTTGTGTGTTATAGTTGGCTGTGCTTAGGATCTCATAATAGCATATTCCTGTTCCAGGGAGGGATTACGGCCAGACAATACGATGCGGAAAGCAGGCTGGCCTGTTAGCAAGCAGGTAGGGAGTAACTGTTTCTACAACCCCCTCCCCTTCCAAACATTCCTTCTCCAGCACAGNGGCCTGTTAGCAAGCAGGTAGGGAGTAACTGTTTCTACAACCCCCTCCCCTTCCAAACATTCCTTCTCCAGCACAGGGAAGCACATTGAAGGAGGTTTAACCAAATTTTCGCACCTGGACAAATTACTCGTCTACCTGGCGCTTGAGCTGCGTTGCAGAGTGTTCCAAATTCACGTTTTTCAACGAAACTATTAAGCGTGCGTCCAATGTGCTGATCTACGA